>QXVZ01003249.1:0-11459 GCA_008931825.1 Phallusia fumigata
ACTCAGGCGAAAGTGATACGGAAGTGGAGGACCAAAATATACGTTGAAAGCAAGTTTTGGGTCTGTGAACAGCAACAATAAAAATGAAGGTAGCAGTCCCATATACTTCGCCAATCCCTCCCGGTACTCCAGTATAGTTGCCTGTTATAGCAAAATATCGCTATGTTAGATTAAGACGGATATTTTTGTCTGTTGTACATGTTCGTGGCGTATGTTGTCGGTTCAAAACATTGAATTTTACTGAAAAACCTGACAAGGCTAGTTGCTGTTTGTGCAGGTCAATTGATTGTTACCCTGTATACATATTGGCCTCCTGCTCTACGCATGATGGTTTCCCTTTGTTGCTTGCAGAGGTTTTCCATTTCGTTCTTGGACGGCAATGATCGATTACCACTTAAAACTTCAGCCACATATCTACTCTGGGTAAAATTAAAATAAAGCATTAACATCCAAGACAAACGGAAGTGTGGTTGAAAAAAACCATCGACTGCATACTACCTGGATTTCTGCCGTCGAATTCACGGGGCCGTTGCCAAGTGGAATTAAGCCAACAAAAGATAATGTTTCGGAATGTTTAGCTTCAATTGGAAATATCCACCAATGTAGTTTGCGATCGGTGACTTTTTCTAAACGGCAAGATTTCCTTTTTGTTGCTTGTGCCTCTCGGGGGCCTCTTTTTGCTAACATTATCTGCGCTTACCTGCAATTACGTGCTTCGGCAAAAACGAAAACTTTGACGTATACCCTGTAGCAATCACAACGATGTCAACGTGCTCCTTGGAACCGTCGTTAAATGTAACGCTTTGTTCGTCGAAGCATTTTATACCGGGCCTTACTTTAACTTGATCGCTATAAATCTTAATTTGTATCGAGTCGTTGACAGCAACGGTGCCGAGCAAACTACCCACCGGATATCTGAGACAAAACAGTTTGCAGTTAGCAGCTTACCTTCGGATTATTCTGATTTTTAGCTGCTATCAGAGACACTTACTGTGACGTTAGACCACTGGCGTTATGGTCAAATCGGCTTTCAAATAAGGATCTTGTCATTGATTGTATTAGCCAGTTGGGGGCCACTTTCACCAGCGAGGCTTTGAAGCGATTTATGGCGACCAGGTCAAATGGCTTGCCCTTGGTCTATAAATCTCAGATATTAAATGTATCTCATTTTACGAACTTGAACGCAACTATAAGTATTTTGCTTTACCGTTGAGATTCGTGGCAATAACCAGCCCCCGTGACGAGCGCTGAGGTAAACCTTCTGTGTAAACTCGGAGCAAGCCACGGCGATGTCACAACCAGAATGTGCACTTCCGACAATTAAAACCGACTTATCTGTTGAATAAATTGGGTATCTTCCGAATAAGTATAAACTAACAAATGTTATTACAGCTAAAGTCTACCTCTAAAACTTTCGTTGACTTCGAAGGAACCACTGGAGATAATTTTTCCCTTAAATTTGTCGCTCAAACCCGGAATCTCTGGACGAGTTTGTTCGTTAAGTTGTCCCGTAGCAACGACAACTGCCCGGAATTCCTTTTCAATTTTCTTTTCCTCCTTGTCGTGTTTAATGCAGACTATCCAGGATCCTACAGAAGTTAGAGAGTAGGCTAACGGAAAATTTTCGAAGCACACAATATAGTCGGAGTCGATACAATATTCCATTTTAACTTTTTTTGCTTAAAAAAATCTCGCAGCTATGTTACCACGATACAAATATTTGCTGGTTTGGGCTGCAAATTAGGCGACATTATTCGTGCCGATGGTAGGCCTGTATACGGAAATAGTGGCCGTTTGTCAGCTAGCAAGAAGTGACTGTACGGTGACCGCAACTCTCACCGGGCACGCCTGCAAACAAGGGCGGTGGTGACGGCGGGTTACTCATAGTCAACCCCACTAGGCAACTACATAACTGGCCGAGGACTTGGCTGAATGGAACCCGGCTGTTAATCAGGTATTATAAATTTAAAATGAGGAAAAACAAAAAAAATCGCTGGTTACCGGTTTCGTCGTAGGATGGCGATTCCCGAACCTCGGTGATTTCTGTGTCAAATATCACGTATTCGAGCAAGTTGAAATGTTCTGCGTACATCCGAAGATATTCAAGGGTTCGTTTTTGTCGCAGGAACGGCGGCCATTCCTGTGAAGCAAATGCAGCGTAGCCCCATGTGTGTTAAAGGCACTCGTATCTGCATGACCTTGTATTTCGGAAAGTTGTAAAAGTTAAATAACTTATAGAGTTCTATTTTATGACTTGTATAGTCGTTACATTTTTTATACCTTTGGAGCAGGAAAGTCAGAAAAACACGATCCCTCCTTACTCAGGTTAGCCACCAATGAATCGTACANCGTTCATGTCTTCCAAAGCTGAGTGTAGTCGGATGAGGGCTGAGTGGTTATCGGGATTCTTGCTTTTCCAGGAAGTCAAAAATTTCCAAGCTCCTTTCCAGGGATCCTATATAGAACACATATTGTAATTACTGTGACAAGAACAAGTGTTTGATTTTAACGTCCGTTTTGTTACTCCATGACGTCACTAATTACGTCACGCATTGTGTGTATGCGCACTGTTTTAAGCTTCTCGTCAATATGGACTGATGGTGGCAACAGCGATTACTGAAACATTTGCATGTATTCACTATATACAAGCTCACTATGTTTTTGTTTAATCGGATGAGGACCGACAGGCTTTTAAAAATCGTGTTGATTTGTTCGGTAAATGTTTGTTCAGGTGAAAAAGAAAGATCATGTCGTCGAGGTGTCTGTCATTGCGGTTTCGTTGTCACATATACATTTTCATGTTTGCTGAATATATTTTCATGTTGGCTGGATATATTTTCATGTTGGCTGAATATATTTTCATGTTGGCTGAATATATTTTCATGTTGGCTCGATTTATTTTCATGTTGGCTGAATATATTTTCATGTTGGCTCGATATGTTTTCATGTTGGCTGAATACATTTTCATGTTGGGCTGTTGCTTGAATTGCTAGCTCAGGGAATAGAGCCGTGCAGTAAATCACTCAACATCTTCGTAAAGGTAAACCGCAAATACAAGTTTAAACAAAAATGTGTAGAACACTTAATATAGTTTACCAGTTTGTCGGTAAAAGACTGCTTTGTTGTGTTTTCCTGTTTGTTGTTTACGTATCCAAGCTTGTGTGCCAAAGATGACCAACAGTTGGCAATTGCCAATGCAACCGAGAAAAGACAACCGTCGGTGACCAGATCCATCGCAACGTCGTACTCTTCAGCGTACAGAAGGGCTTTTATTATTTCCTGGTAGGGTAATTTTCGACGTGGTCCAGAGGTACAGTGATCCTGGTGTAGACAAACAAGAATTTGAAGTGCTACGCGTTATGGGTTTTTGTGGCATTGGCGAACAAGGTTTATGCTAGCAATACTTGTAACCATTCAAATTGGTTTATAGTTCCTTTTTTATCATTAGAAGTTTGACAGTTGAACTTGTAAACGTTTGTAGTACCTTGTATTTTACAAAAAAGTGAACCATCATCTCTTTTTTGATATGGGGTGCCGCACTCATTGCTTTTAGCACAAACGATCGGCCAAATTGAATTGACTCCATCACGAGTGACCACGCGATGTCCCTCTCGAGCAATTTCTTTTGGAATCGGGGAAGGGAAAAGTTGAAATGTTGCACTGCGAATGAAAAACAAACCTCACACCAGTGCCGAAAACTATGGCTTTGTTTTGCAGCTACAGCACACATCAGAAAGTTTGACAGTAGGCCCAACGGTGCGCAAACAAAACTATGTAAATATCCGTATACGGAGAAAAGCTTAACGTGCCAGGAGTTTCCCCTGTCGCGGCTTGACGGTAGTTGCTCAGTAGGGCACGAACAAAAGTTTAGATGTATAGATAGCATTCTTCTTCTTCGGCCCAAATGAGATTAATTATTTGCATTTACCTGGTTCGGTGACAGCCTCCACTATGCTCCTCAATGACGGCCGCGCTTTGTTCCAGTCGTAAAATTCGTCAAAATCGATTTGGCGGACGTGATTGGTTTGAACAAGTCCTGTAAAGTATGTAATTGCCAATAAAGCTACTTTTACAGCGGGCTTTACCCCATACACCTGAATTTAATTGTTCGAACCTGATTTATGCCGCGCGTATGCAAGCAGGCATTCCAGCGGTTTCTCTCTTTCGTTTATTACCACCGTTTTACTGCTGATCACCACAAGATAGTCGGCTTGGTCGTAACTCAGCATGTGAGGGTTTGACATTCCTTGTCTGCGAGAAAACACAGATTTAAAACATAATTAACCCTGCGTTTCGCATTTGAGACAAATAATTTGTATTGTTTCCATATTTAAGCATCAAAAATACCTCTGGCAACAACGTTGATGTAAAAATACCCATTAAGCGTGTCGTTTAACCCACCTTCGTTTGTCGCTACGTCGTTGAGTTATAGCCAAACGCAGAGGGCACAGGCGCCTCTCGGACCCGGGGAAAGAACAGCCCTTCAACAAGGACTTGTCATCAAGCTGCAGCAAGTACCATTGGTGAACAAAATCACAAGGAGCTGAGTGAGCGTGCTTGACTGAAAGTCCTGCTTTGTTGTAACGGGTAATCACTTTGTATGGCGATAGGTTGCTGTCCTTAAACGCCGGCGGATCAAACTTGACCTTCCGTTCTCGGCGGTCCTCGTTGCCTGTCAACTTTAGCGTGAGCCCTGACCCTGGCTTGGGTGGAACCAGAGAGGGATCGGTGCCGGTAACCCGTATCACAAACTTGTGGTTGACCCGAACGGCCGTGTTTGCGTCTTCGTTCGATACGTTGCAGTTGGAGTCACTTGTGTCCACCGATAAGGAAGATAACTGCGGCGTCTGCACTTGAACGCTAAAGCCTTGGACTAGTTGCATCGGCATCTTAAAACTGCTCCACCGAAATAGAGTTAACCTGTCGTTACATTATTGATTAACAAACGCCACCTTCATAAATTCAATATATTTCCTTTTTTCACAGTGCATATTTCAAGCACGCCTAAAAATGATTTCAAATCAGACCTGCTTGTACGGCCTGCCGGCCACATGCGGTTGACTCTGACCGGCCCGTTTAAGGTAACTCATATTTACAAAATAAATAAATATGATGGAATAAATGACATGTACGGCAATCACAATTGTTTATTGCTTAAAGCCATAACATTTACTCTTTCCAGCTTGTCAAAACAATGGTGTTTACTACTATTTATAAAGAAATGCAAATAAGATTATGCAGATTTAAGTAAAACCCCTCGGCCCAGCTCTCAACAGTACCTTTGTTTTTCATGTGGACCTATGGAAAAGTTATTTGCCACCCTTTGAGACAACAAAAATTAGGTTGCCGTAAGCAGCGTCCAGCCTGTTGACTTGATGCAGTAGTGGGCAAGGTTAATTGTATTCATTTAGTAAACAGTTGACTTACTTCTTAGTTCCATGTGTCACCGTTAGAAAAGGTGGACAGAAACCCGTTGGCGATATTGAAATGCAGCAAACCGATTCGAAGTAAGTGTGGTTAGGTCCGTATACACCAATGCCGAAGGTCTTTAACCCAATAAGGTCCGATGATGCATAGTCACGTAAACAAACTTTCATAACGGGTACAACGTAAAGAGTAAAACAACTTTCTGTAAAATAAAAAAATGCTTTGCTTTTTGTTTGAACTTTAAATTTGTGTTTCTTACTTTTGGTATCTCGTTCTTCGATGTCCAAGTCAAGAGTCGCTTGCAGAGTATCTCCAAACTGAAAACAGGCCTTCACTTCACGATAAGGTCCATCGAGCGAATCACTTTGCAAACAGGTCATTACAAAAGTTTGCATAGATTTGTCACCGTTCGTCTGCAACTGAACAAAAATTTCCACTGGTTAAAACGAACACTTGAGGGTGCAGGGATTCGAAATACTTTAATGATTTTTATGTCACAGAAATTATCTTCAAAAAATCCACCACAGTTTGGTTAAACCTACTTCCTCAATAAAATCCGGCGAAATTTTAAGATTGGTGCTAAGTTGAAGGGTGGCTTCGTGTTGGCACATTTTGGGATCAACGAAATCCAACCTAACTGCAGGACCCGCATGGAAAATTCCCTGAGGTTCAACTTTACTATCATCCTTAAAAACCGCCCTCGCAAGGGTCTTTGTGTCAGGCGGATCCTCCAACCCCAGCACGATTCGTCCGTCAAAGTTTTCCGGTCCCGGACAGGCAAAATCCTGAACGTGGGAAGAAGTGGGAGCGGAGTAGGAGGAAGAAGAGGCGTTTCTCTTTTTGTTGGCAGAACTTCGTTTCTTTTCGAACCTGGTGCAAGATAAACTCCCCGCTCTCTCGCGGACTTTTGAGTTAGACTGCAGATTGTTGCAAGAGCATTGGGTGCACTGTTCACAGGCGTTGATATGCAATGACACGTCGGTGCCTGGAATGCGAACCACACCACCAGAGCGGCTCACATCACTCCATACGTCGCCATTGTAGGCTGTGGAGTTAGTCTGGGCGCTTATTCCGTCCGGCGAAACCGGCGGGCTGAGTGGTGAGTCGCCAATGGTCAGGTCTTCATACGACTTGTAAAAGGTCTCCTTGTTCACATCGGGTTTTTCGGAGGTCGAGCTTCCTGCCCAAGAGGTCGTGTCGTCCCATGTCATTAAACTTGGCGACGACCGAATCGGCGTGCTGGGGCTGCTTCTGGATCCACGGCGTCTATCAAGCAAATATATTTTAAGGTTTCAATTGAATGTTGGTAAACTGATCATTTCGTTAAATCTACCCAGAAAACACACACACATACATGCTTTTTAGACAGCAACCTACACAGTTTTGTTTTCACAGGCGTTTGATTGCGGGCGCCAAATAAAGAACAACCTTGCAAAATATGTATTGCAGCCCAAACCCTGCTTATCTTATTGCTAAACTTACGGGTTTTTTTCCAATTTTTCCAGGGGACATTCAAATATTTTTAAACAACTTACACAGTTTTGAAGAGTTTAACGGTTTGTGAGAAGGCCATTTGCAGCGATCCTCTCCCGCGGCGTTTCATCCTCTTGTCATCAGCGGTGGGAATGTCAAACGAGGAAAATGAGCGCGCCATTGGCTTATTACGTGAGGGAGCGTGGGCTGAATTGTCCACCTCTTCATCCACAGTTTTTAAAGAGCCACCGTGCTTGTAGTTGCTGCGTTCCTCCTTAGGATGATGCTGGCCCTGGGAAAGGTGCTGATCCATTTTAGCGACCACGTCAGTGGATTTATGTCCGTTTGGGATGATGTCATCACTGTCTATATGCCCCCCATCGTTTTTCTGTTGGTTTGTTGACATTTCATAGTCCACTACAGACGATCCTACTCCTTTACTTGGATTGTTGCCTTCATCAAATGCGTGATCTTGTTGGCGCGAAATGACGTCAATTGATCTGTGGTTAGTTTGAAAGACACACATGGTGAATTTTTCATGCAGCGGGCACTAAAAAGCGACTTTGTTAGACTTGCCATTCAATTTAGGCGTTGATTGTAGTGTACTGTCGGTGTACAAATATAGTTGCTGATTGAAAATAATGTTAGCGGTGTTCGTTTTAGCCTTCTTTACAAACGTTCAGGGAAAATTATTGTCACAAAAACGACGGAAAAAATCATGTCGTTTTTGCAATCACCGGTGCACAGACAATGAAATGACGCATACACAATAAAATATTAATGGACGGGTTATATTTCAAGGCAAATATGTCCTCACTGACAGACGCGCAACATTTTGCCTCCGTTTAAAAATCACGATTCTTGTTTCCTGAAACACGCGAAAATGTACATTCGTCTTCGTTTGCCAGGGTTCGTGATGTTATCAACGTCATATGGAGTCAGTTCGAACAGTGGTAATTGATCGGTTACGTCTGTTGTTTTTATTCTAGCAGACATTGGAAGAATCACACGCGAACGCATTCCAACCCAAAACGTCATCATCCTAAATGGTGGTCAGCTCTGTTGCGTACTGTGAGCGCTACAAATCTGATTCATGTCGTCCAAAGTTGTAAACTTTTCGCGCCACAAACAACGGATATGCCACGGTCGGTGGTTTTCTGCTTAATCGTCAGGAAGTCGATGCTTCAACGTTAGGTGGCTAACACGTTTTGTTAGAGTTTTACATTATTTCTATGTTTTGCACAACATAACCGGACATAATACGGCTTAAATTTAAGGTAATGATGTTGTGACTCTTCTTTCCAAAGTGCCTGTTGTATTTTTTGAATGCGCCTACTGGAAAACTAGTGTATCCAAAATAATCTGTTCTTTACAGAGCATTGAGCGTACACGCAATCTCTACATAAACAACCGTAGATACTTACGTCGGGCGAACAGGCTTCAACGATGATTTAAGAGTTTCGCCAATATCCCCGCCAGCCCGGTCGCTCTGTTTGGTCACCGAAAGCTACAGACAAAAACGTTCGTTCGTAAACCAGCACTTGCCTTGCTTGTATTACCACAACAACTGACTTACTCCAAGTGTTTCCGCAGTTCCATATGACTGCCGTATATCTACACTGCACGGCATCTGCTCTGTAGGTCGGATGACAAAGCGCTGCTGCCTGCGTATTGGGACGCTTTCCCGTGCGTTTTGATATGATGCGTCACCTGCGAATCAACAGTGAAACGCGAGTAAATGGAGGTGGAGCCGGAAGGCTACGTCACGCGCGCTCTCAGCATGCAAACCAACAGACAATGTATTTAACCCTTCATATTTTATTGATAAAACGCACAGTCTAAAGCCAACACCAGGGCACACAAGCCAGACTTGTGTGCTGGTGCTACTCTTTAAAAGCGCCGGTTAAACAACCTACTTTACAAATGTGCACTAGTTCATGGATCAGCGCTTTCTAGTTTATGGCCTGGTATTATTCATACCTCCTCGTCGACGTGTGTTGTCCTCGTTCCGGGTGTTGCATTCAAACTCAGCTATACTGAACAGAGCCGACCTGCACTGCAACTGAATTGCCGTTTCCTCTTTACGCTCTTGAAACTTCATAGACAATTTCAGTTGTTATTTGACGCTTTTCATGTCAAACACAATCGCACATGACTGCTTATGGATATGCAACAACAAACACGGGCGCTTAGTTATGTATAGTTGGCTGTCAATTGCGGGCCGAGTTAACACGCGCAGCACACAGCGACAAAACTGCACATTTAAGTATCTGTAGGGAGACGATAACTACCCTACCTTCCAATTTTACTTCTCGTAGCCGGTCTAAATGATGCCTCTTGAACACTTCACCTCTGCCGTCAATCTGCCAACTCAGTGCAACTGAATGTGACGTAGATTGTATTTGTAACTTTGCTCACAAGCCTATAGTCGCCGCTATTGTTATGTATAAACACCGTCCCGTTACGCGACACGGCTTTTTATGCGTTCGGCCCTTTCACTTGACGTTCTCACTTGACTTTATCGTTTTGCCTTTCTTTGACTCGAACTCGACGATTCACACAGCACTGTATTTGCTAAGATAACTACCGACGAGTTAGAGACCTAACAAAAGTACGATAATCAACGTGTTTGTGGACTGTAATCGAAAACTGATAACAAGCTGATGCTGAAACAACAGGCAGAGCCAACGGATGCCGAAGACAAATCTAGGCTGCTACGCTTTATACGGTTTTATCACTCCTGGCGTTCTGATAGCCAAATACTGCGCT
This sequence comes from Phallusia fumigata, assembly GCA_008931825.1. Taxonomy (NCBI): domain Eukaryota; kingdom Metazoa; phylum Chordata; class Ascidiacea; order Phlebobranchia; family Ascidiidae; genus Phallusia; species Phallusia fumigata. The sequence goes on from QXVZ01003249.1 coordinate 9,670, forward strand.
CACCAGTTTACCCTGCCCTACCGTGTATAAATAACTCACCGGCGGCTAACGGCATTGTTCTGTGGCCGTGGACGAACCCGTCCATAAACAAACGACTACTGGTCTTCTAAACGCACCTATACACTGGTCACCGTATGCTGTTGATTTTACAAGCCCCATTTGGTGCGTTCTAATAAAACAACGCGGATATCGTTTTGCAACAGGCCATCTGTTATCTACTGCTGCCCCTATCCGCCACAAATACAATTACTTAGCATTGAATTTGAGTGTAGGAACACTTCTTGGAACACTTTAATAAGTTTGGTATTCTTTCTTTCAAGCAATTTTGATGCAGTTATGTGCTTTAATCTTGGCAAATCGTATCGGTTAAAACGGGTAAGAAATCTGACACGACGCAAATCCCAACTTTCCGAGTTGCGTTTCGCCAGACGTGACGTAATTTCTCGTCACGCTGTAACCGAAACTGGCGTGACGATTCGATTACAAATATAGTCGAATAATTGACAGCGGGACACACAAAGCGCTGCTTCGAACTCGCTAAAAAAATACCTGAAAACATCTGTTTTGCTAAAACTTTTGCAACAAACGAAATGTTTGTTTTTTTCCTTTTTCTACAAGGTAAGAATCCGGCACGCTGCCGAGTATAAATCCCTCGTTTCTAACTATATCGGTATGGGTCGAACGCCTTTGATTATTCGGCCCAGTGCTCGTCCAACTTAACGTTGAGTTTACCAATCAACAATATTGTTTACTGGTTAAACCGAGAGTGGATATCTGGCGTCACCAAGTGGTTTGGTTGCAATGGGACAAATCACTTGCGTGATATTCGTCACCACGTGAGCAAATACGATCTTGTTCCCAAATGTCATCTTAAACAGCGATATGGGTTTGCCGTATAGATAACTGTATTTAGCACAAAAGAACCACCAGTTCAGGAATAAGCGTCACACGATATTATAGCAGGCAGCACAAGTTTGTAACAAAGATATTTGCACCAGACTGGAACACTCTTATGGTCATTTAGTCAAGTCTCTCTGGCCTATATGAAATTTTTCACAGTACCTAAGGTCCGGTTTTTAAAAAGTAGCAATTTTATCCGACAGGCAACAAATTTATTATCCGACAGCATCTGTATCTATCTCTTGCTTCTGTTTCCACTTATACACTGAGACCTTGATTACAGCAATTTCGATCTAGTGCTGGGCTGGTCACCATAACAAGAATGTATGGGTAATATTTTCACAGTTTAAGATTTCGGAATACATTTATTACTTGTCAATTAAAGAAAATACAGCCCATAATTCAAAAAAAAATTACATAGTTTGCAGTTAAGTACTGCGCTAAACAACGCGTTTGTATGTGGTTTTAAATTACTGCTGCAAAACAATCATCAAAAAGTTAATACAGTAAAACAAACGTGAAATTTTCAACGCAGCAAAAACTACAGCGGAAATTAAAGGCGTAATAGAGATTGTACATAGATGACAAATTCAATGATCAGACTACGTATGTATACTCCGCAACTTACTCTGTTTTTTTTTGCAAACAAGTAAGAATGTGAATAAACTATTTACACGTTTTATGGTTCGAATGCCTACTGTATTACGCATCCCCTGATATTTTCTTCTATTGAAATATGCGCTTCCTGTAGTGCTCGCATTAGCCTCAATTCGTGCTCGGGCTCCTCGGAAATCTCTTTTAATTGAGTGATGTATTCTTCTTCAAGCACATCATTAATTCGGCGCAGTTCTTTCAGTTTTCCTTTCTGTGTCCATCTTTCACTTATCGCC
>QXVZ01003253.1:0-14078 GCA_008931825.1 Phallusia fumigata
ATACAATTACCCGCATACAGTCTTCGGATTTCTCTAGTAAGACTCGACTATTGAATCGGTTGTGACATTTAATGCATGATTTTTCGACTTGACTCGAGAGGCATCGTAAGCAAAAAGACTAGACAGCATATTGTTGAAATATTCGTGTTGCCAGGTGGAGCAATTCTTGAATATTTGTGAAATCGACCTATTTCGCACAAACTTTTTTTCATAATTTGTAAGAATTTTAGTCTAGGCTAATTAAAGTAAAAAACTTACAAATGAAGTCATAATATATGGGTATCGCCAGTTTTTAGTGATCTGTTTAAATTCAATGATGTCCTCTCACTGTGCCAAATCAATAAAGTGGAGACACAGTAGAAACGCATCTCTATGTTCTAGCAAAAAACAAATTAGGGCTATGTGACATGAAATTGGGAGAGGGGGCTTTGACACCCCTAACCCCCGTGGCTACAAAAGAGGGCAACGCCAATTCCACATGGCCTCAGCGATCCAGACACATATTATCCGTGACAAATCAATCCTAAATTACCATCCGCATTAGGTTAACCTTGCCTTGTGTTAACAGGCGTTTCGCATTTATAAAACTAATTAATTTGTAATTCAACATCGTGTGCGATTGCAGCATACCATGCACGTAGTGAGCACGAACGCCCTGGTCATACTTTGGGCTTTATCCGATCTTACTTTATTTTATACTTCTTTAGCATTTCGAGATTAAAATCTAATTGGTTGCAATAACTGAAATCTTATAAACTGTTTCTTGTCATTTGGCATCAAATTTTTCAACTGCGTACGTTAACAAATTATAACAATCAAAAGTGTGAAATCACAAATGAATCTTGTGATGTAATAGTCAACAAGAAAAGCAGTTTGAAGATTTCGTTTCTGTAATTCCCATCGATGGTTTACTCTAGCTGGTGTTGCTATTTCAAAGATCAGCCGCGTGAAAAAGGGCATTTTTTCTGTGGCTAGTTGATCGATTGCTGTAAAGCGTTCCTGGGATGACAGGTTGGTAGAACAACCACAAGCACTGGTAACCGCGCCGGTGAAAAATAGCCGTTTGGTTAGCATGAATAGCCAGTGCACTCGCTCTTGACAGTGAAAATGTTGTGTTTGACATGACCTGACACCAAGTATATACCTAACTTGGTTGATCTTTATAGATGTAGAAAAGGATAAACCTTGTTGCTTGTAACGCTTTGTTTTACCATACTTTGAATAGGTTGAGTAATACAGTTTTGTTTTTTGTAATTTGTATGTTGCTGTAAAGCTCAAACATGAAGTTAATAGTTCTATCTGCTCTCATCTTCGGAATAGCAGGTATGTGCAATTAAAATATTTTTATTGTCAAAACCTACTACTGCAAATATTTGATTTATGTTGTCCTAGCAGTTACAGGGAGGGGGGCAGGAATCTCTTAACAAATACACAATGTATGTGGAGTTAGAGTGACCTTTCAAAAACTACCATATAAGAATCATAAATCGTATTTATAGCAAAATTTGGCAGTGCCAAACATTATTGCCTCAAAGTTTTAAATTTGTTGTGAAATTGCACCTAATGACCATGCTTTTTTCAGATGCTATAACTGTAAACATCACAGCAGCAAAAGCTGGTAACGGAGTGACTTTAAATTGCACTGGAACAGATTCAAGTAACTTTCAATGGAGTTACATGCCACCAAATGGTGACATAAGTCAGGTCCAAAATTCCACAACAAGTGATTACATTATACAAGACAGTAAAAAAGTTGGAAAATATTATTGCACTCAATCAGGAATCAACCGGACTACACATGATGCACTAAGTACATGATTGATGTGATTTGATCTTAAAATTTAACTGAAAGCTAAAGCTTTGTCAGTAACAATGATATGTAAATATATATATATGTGTTTGTATGTCTATACTATATTCATGTACATAAAAATGTGTTCTGTGTGACAACTCCAATTTGATGTACGTATACTGCCATCAATACAGAGCTATAGACAGAGCATAGATTTTATTAGATTTAAGGCTTGTCTTTATCTCAAAATTTGTTGCAGCATAAAAGCACGTCAAAAAACTGTTGTTGCATGATTTTGTTACTTGAGGCTAAACATATTTCTAATTTTCCATTGTTCAGATTTGACTGTACCTGTGATCAAACACAAAGGACACTCTATAACCTTATACGAAGGCGACAAAAATCAGACACTCATATGTACTTCCTACTCTTATCCTGCTGCCAATTTTTCGTGGCGTCTTGTGTCAGGAAATGTTGTAAGTTACAATATAAAATATCATACACTGAGGGTGCTATGTGTTTCTTGCTTACAATCACACAAAGTCCCTTTCGGGGCATGTAACATCTTTTTCAAGACCATTTGTTTTGTAAATCCATAGTTAACTGTTTTAATAAGTTTAACTTCAAACCTAGATTAAATAATGCAGAAATGTGGTGAAAAATTATCGGACCTAAATCATATGTTTTAAATTTTTTGCAGGAGACTCTATTGGATACCCATGCAAATTACTTGGTAAAGAATGCTGTAAGTGGAACATCTACTCTCACAATACTTAATGTCATGGTTACAACTAGAGGGGACTATGTATGTAGGGCCAGTAATGCCCTTGGAACTGAATCAGTGAGTAAATATTGTGTTGAAAACATTTGTTTGAGCCTTAACAAAAACTGCTAGGAATGCATAACATGCAATTATCGTGTTTGAAGTACCAATAAAAAACTTTGTAATCTTCACAGTTGTTTATAATCACATCAATGCAAATTTTTAAAGTGGTACCATGGCATGTTTAGAGATGGTTTGGTACAAACTTAGATCACAAGTTGTTAGTTACAACCAACCGAATGCAAAATACAGTGGTACATTATAACATACAGATTGTTTTGGATGATTTTTTTCTGGTCAAAGTATTTTTGCTTTACCCTATTACTGGATGTTGACACACATTTTTATTAAAACACAAAATTCAATTCACTGAGATTTAAGAATCTATTTTGTCCCTGGCTGTTGCATGCAAGGTGGCTTTTGCATAAATTAGGATTTGGTCTACACAGCAAATGCCACCTGTAATACCATATGCGCAACAGCTTTACTAGCCACACTAGCAATCAGTACCACAAGTCATATATATTTAATCAAGCCTGGCACTCAGTGTGCTCCACAAGGCCGGACCTTTAATGAATTGATCAAATTATATGACCCTTGCATAAGCAGGCCAGCAACTGGGACTTAACTGAATTCCTTTGGTTTTGGTATTGATTTTCTTTTCGGAATCATCAATAGACTGTAATTCCCTATGTGGCCCTAAGTGCTCCTGGCAACTGTTTATGTGGCTCACAAGAACATGACACTAAATAGTATGGTTAAAAGCAAATAGGTGTACACACTTCTGCATTTCCACAACTAGACTTTGGTAAGTTACATGGATTTAAATGCCTATTCCCGTGTTAACATTTGAATGATAGGGATATAGCTCAAGAAATACTACTTTGGTAACATTTTGTGAAAAATAATATTTTGTGGAACGTGTATTGGAATTTAGTGTGTTCAGTGTAGTTGGGTTGGAATAATATCGCACTTCACAACTTGTAGTGTAAAATAGTTTGCTGTAATTGGGTATACTGTGTCCATAGTACAGCTTAAAGTATATAAACTTAATCCTATACTTGTATGTATAAGTTAGATTTGTGAATATTGCTTACATAGGTCAATATGACTTACAGCTGCCGTGCAGTCTACTGAAAGCTGCAGAAAGCCACCAATTAATTCAAACTTGTGTTTTTAGAAGATTATTCAGTACTAAACTTTCCAAACCCTTTTGTTCCACCTGCTTGTTGTACTTATGATTGGTATTTGGTTAAAAAAATGTGATAGCAAATACATCATACATAGTTTTTATCAAACATAGTACTATGTATTCATTAATACATTTTATGTAGTTTTACACTGACAACTTTGTATTATTAGACGAAATTCAGACTTTATTAAACAAAAGCAGCCATAGCTCTAACTTTTCATAAACTTGCAGTACTTAGCATTTTAAACGATTCATGTAAAGCATAGTTTTTAACAAGATTTACGACGCTACACATGCTAGCTTTTGGGCCAAATACCAGGTGTTTTGATTTATTAGTAATAAATTGTGTATTTGATAGAATGTCTTGGCTAACCTAAGCTTTGGTGCATCAATGCCTAAAACTAAAAGCAATATGGTATAAACTACAAAACTTGTTAATTAGTGCCAAACAAGCAATATCTAGTGACTTGCATTTTCGATTTTTTCTAACTTTATTTGGGCACATGCCACATTTTTCAAAAGATTGGTGAATCTTTTGTATTGCTGTACACAGTTTAAAAAGCGTTAGTGTGTGTGTGTTTTTTTCAGTCATCCAAAGTTTTGGTCAGGGTCCACTCAACCTTAGCATATCTATGGCCACTTATTGGAATTGTTGCTGAAATTGTTGTGATTCTCTGCATCATTCTGGTTGTGCGAAGGCAAACCATAGCACGAGAAAAAGGTAAAAATATTGTACTTGCAAAAAACTTATCAACCCCCGCTTATAATGTTGGGATTGTTAGTTATGTGTTGCTTAAACCTATTGAATTTTCATGGATGAATATTGTGATGCAACCTCATGCAGTTACCTCATAGTCTTAGCTAAGCTATTGAGACCAAAGTCTACAAGTCTTGTGACACAAAACAGCTTTAGTCATGAAAAACAAATGTATACCAGAACTGCAAGCAAAAAATGTCGCTCGTATATACATATATATGTGGTATTTTTGTTGCTATAGGTGTTTGCTAATCAATTTGTTATAGGGGTAGAACCATATTATATACCTCTTTTTGCTTTAACCAAATTAGTTTAATGCAATTAATCACATGAAACTGAAACTAGTCAGATGGCTTTAGAATCTAACATTAGATTAAACTGATGCCTGTAAAATATGTTCTATATATATGTGACATATCCTCGCTGTGGTTGTTCTTTGCTTGTAAGATTCTGAGTAGCATAACATCATGGTATTTATATAGAAGTCATATACTTGCAATATATACAAACATTTCCAATTTAAAAAAGTATAAGTGCGTTCTGCAATAATTGGCCGAATACTAATCAAAATCTTGTTGATAAAATTGGGAAGAATGGTTCTTGCCACCTATGTGATCAGGTCCCCAATAATGGTATAGATATATTTTGCAACTTTTTCGCACCTAATTATGTCTCCCCCCTATAGGTCAAAATTTATTGTCACCCATATGAATAATTGATGTCAAGTAGCTTAGTGAACCACTGTAACTGTTTGGACTGAGGCATTGTCTTTCAATGTAAGAGATTTTTCCAGTGCTTATTGTTGTCCGGAGGTGTATGCCTACACATAAAATGCATTCCCCTTCTCTCACCTCACCTTGAATGACTAGCCAGTTCCAAAATTATTGAACAATTTTTTTGGTGGGATTTGGACCATAAAAAAGCGCACCACTCACCTTGGATCTATTACCAATCAAAAATTACCATTTGCTGCATGACATAAATTGCAAACCGAAGTTGTCATATGCGAGTTGTGATTGGTGAACATAGGGTCCAACAGCCAGCAACCAACTAGGGTTGCTAGGTGATTGAAAGTTGCACCTCAAGTTTGCACCTCGAGAACATTAAAGACCCATCAGTCATTGTTGCACTTCATTCTTTTTGTGCTAACACAATGATTTCTGGCTTGGTGATTGCGTACCTTCCTTCATCAATCATGGCTCAAGTTAACTTTTAGCTGCAGTTTTTTCTTGATGGATGTTAGTGACAGTGAGTTCCTGTTTTTGTGGTTGCACATATACATGAATCTGTCACACACATGGATCTGCCCTCTGCCAAGTAATCAAACTGAAAAATACAAATTTGTGACAGCATACTTCCTTCCAACATAAAAATAAGCTCCTAAATGGTTGTGCTCCTTTTTCAAAGTTAAAAAAATGTGTTTAAATTTCAGAAGCTGCTGGCAAAGTACCCAGTACCACCGAGGCCCAACCAAACAGTGCAGCTCACCCAGATTTGAGAAACAGGGCTGCCGTTCGAACATAAACCGCTCTTTACAACCAGCACGTGCATATTACTCACCAACGCTTCAACATTTACAAATTTATAGATGTGTTATATATGATAGGTTGTTATTTAGTACTGGATTGTCGCAGCACAGCCACTGCCCGAGTCGCTGTATTTTTATACAAACACTTTGTCATACAGATGTAGTGTTTTTTTTGTTCACTCACTACTGTTCGCATGTGTTTTGAGGCTGATTGAACTTAGCGAAGTGCACAGGAATGGTCTGTGATCATGCAACCGTCCACGAGTGGTTGTTAACTTAGTGGACCCGCTTAAAAGGCTTTGGGAATTTTAGTCAAGGTGGTTGCCGCTTTTTTGACTGTTGTTTCACTATGCAAATATAGTCATCGGCGGTGACACCGTATAACAAAACTTGTACAACTAGAGTGTGTGTTCCGTTGTCCTGCAGTGATGTGTGCACTGCTTTCCTTCAGGTTTTTGTACATTATCGTTTAACATTTGGCTTCTTAGGCTTTGAACAGCGGCTTGCGATGCCAATCAATAGAGATCGGGACGCGTTTCGGGTTCTGCTTGGTCTTCGTATCGATTTTCTCGCAGAACAATTGCGTTCCCCCGTGCACGCCCAATCAAGTTTGATGGGTTTCTAGGCGTTAATTTGTCAAGTAGTGCTCCACCATTGCGTTCACGCGTTTGAAACAGGATGACGCTCAATTATCTAATTGCCCGTACGGCAAAACAAGCGGTCTTATTATTAAGAAAGCTTGCTATTGGCTTCTGAATAAGATGTACCTAGTATTGTTTGTTCCGTGTGTTAAAGGACTATTATGAAGCCTGTAGATTGGTTGTTCGGGTTTCTGTCGCGGTACGGTCGGCTTTCATATATACATCGGTAGGCGATGGTTACAGCGTCGCACTTTTAAGTTAGAAGGGCGACATCCACTGATTTTTTGCTTCACATTGCATAACCACCCTTTGCGTTCGTCGCAGTTCTTTTAGCATGCGTTTCGTTGCAACTTTGTTTTTTTGTTGTGTTCCCTACTTTTTCGTTTTGCGATACTATATATTACTACTACTTGAAACTTAAATAGATACCTTTTCCACAAAGTAATTTCTGTAACGGAAACGTTCGCTAGGCCACAAACACATAATACGCACAACGGGACGTACTTTGACGTTAAATAAACAAACAACACTTGGAAGTGTGTTTTTAATAATCCCAAGGTTATGGCAGGGTACCTACTAAAAAAGACAAAAATACCGTAATTTTGCCAAGTTTTTATCCGATCCGAATAGCCGAAAATATTTTTAACATCCTTGCTTTCTCGCGAAAAAAGCAGTGAACTCGTTTATAGCTGCGAATGTGATATTTTGTTCGACAAATTACGATTGCACAATGATATAGCAATTGGTTAAGATGGTGTAGTCCCAATAAAACTGTCGTCACAGCACATTGATAAAAAAAAATTTGACACAACATACAAGAGGTTTAAGGACTGAGAATATATGCAGTATGCTGAGAAAGTGGAAAGTGTCACAAAGAGCAAAGTCTGTGAGCAACAAGGTGAGAATTGACCAACCACCGACCTATGATGCTGGATATCGTAGTTTGCTGCGCATCATGTCAGCACACTAAAGTGTGGCAACAGAATTAAGTTGCGAGCTATTTTTGCCTGTTCGGTCATTTCGGTTTGATGCAGTTTAGCGAATACCATTCGGTTCAAACTAATAAAACCTAACAAACCTTTAAGCGAGGTTCAATAATAATCTAGCTGAGTTGCTCGGCGAATGATAAAGAAAAACGGAATTTTGACCCTGCTCCGCACATAAACGATACTGACTGCAAATGATCACAACAATGCGTTTAGTTGGACGCAATGTACGAATACACTAGTGAGGCACCGACTCTGCCTCAAAAGGTTCGGGTCAAACCCTAATTAGTAGCCCTGGTGGGCGTTTGGGAGGGAATGCAAGTAAAAGCGTTTTTGACATTTGAAAAACACTAAAATAGTGTGACGCTCACGAAACACCCATAGTGTCTGGTGTTTTAAGGAGGCTGGTAATAGGCAACTCATGATGTAATTGGTCAACTTTGAAACTGCAGGCAACGTTGTTTACATGATTAAAGGAAGTTCGGCCTTTGTTAAATTTAGAAAAAATGTTGTTGTTAAACCTAAACAATCGGAAAGGAGCACATTCGGTGCATCACTAAAAACTAAACAAATTCGTTGCAATCTACTAACTTATAAGTCAGTGAAACAATTGTCGAATTCCTAAAATTACTTTTGAGTCATGGAACAAGGTTCTAAGGGGCTACAATACAAAATTACTCTGGAACTCCACAAATTGACAGCAAACATCCTCAATCAACAGCAGTTAGTAGGCGCTATTGAGTAGGGGTCAAAGGCGCAGTCGCCGGCAATAAAAGTGGCTAGAACGTGGAGTTCGTCGTCGAGAAGTATAAAGTCGGCATCCGAGTCATAATCGAGGGTTCCTTTTTGCTTCTCAATCCCAAGGCACTGGGCAGGGTGAAGGGTGGCCGCCTCCAACGCCTCCTCGATGGAGCAACCGGTGGCTTCGTGGAAGTGTCGGACGCAGTGGGGCATAGTGGCAATGCTTTTGATTAAAATAAAAGGATGTTATTTGTTAAAATAGTCACGGTTACGCATTTCGCTTTTTTGCCCAACGTAAACGCCTAAAAACGAAAACACAACGAAAGTTTTGCAGTAGATGTCACCATTTTTTGCAAAATCGATTATTATGTGTGACAAACGAGGGTGTAACGTACACATGGACCGATATTTCCTACATAACTCTGCACAATAAACGAAAGCACATTAAAACTTGCAAAAAGATGATCAAAAATCTACCTACAGTAGTTCAATCAAGGACTTGTGTCATATTATCAATGTTGACGAATCATGCAGGAATCATTTAGTGTTTTTGATCTGTTAAAAGCCACTTATGTCCGATGCCAATGAAATCAGTAAGTCAAAAAGGCTGATAGAAGAGATTGACAATGGAAGTTTTTGAACCCACAGAAGAATCCTGCAGGTTCTTGAACACATAAGGTGGCAACTGCTACGTTACTGAACCTTGATAAACAAGCACTGACCTTCCAGCCAAAGTATNTGGCTTCGCGGAAGTGTCGGACGCAGTGGGGCATAGTGGCAATGCTTTTGATGAAAATAAAAGGATGTTATTTGTTAAAATAGTCACGGTTGCACATTTCGCTTTTTTGCCCAACGTAAACGCCTAAAAACGAAAACACAACGAAAGTTATGCAGTAGATGTCACCATTTTTTGCAAAATCGATTATTATGTGTGACAAACGAGGGTGTAACGTACACATGGACCGATATTTCCTATATAACTCTGCACAATAAACGAAAGCACATTAAAACTTTGCAAAAAGATGATCCAAAAATCTACCTACTGGAGTTTAATAAAGGACTTGTGTCATAATATCAATGCTGACGAATCATGCAGGAATCATTTAGTGTTTTTGATCTGTTAAAAGCCACTTACGTCCGATGCCAATGAAATCAGTAAGTCAAAAAGGCTAATAGAAGAGATCGACAATGGAAGTTTTGAACCTACATTTATGAAGAATCCTGCAGGTACTTGAACACATAAGGTGGCAACTGCTACATTACAGAACCTCAATAAACAAGCACTGACCTTCCAGCCAAAGTATTGGTGCCATCAAGATATGCAGCATGGTTATCAATTCTGACAACTTGTTGGCCTAGTTTCCTCACGCCAGGGGAAAGGCCCATTGCAGATATTGCATCAGTAACTAAAATCAATCCTACAAACAGCATTGTGCGTCTAATATTTGATGGTATGTTAACAATACTGTACAAAGTTAATACCTTTAGGGTGGGCACGATGGGCAATTCTTAACGCTGCTGGATTGGTGTGAATGCCGTCTGCTATCATGCCATAGTAAATTTGTTGGTCATCAGGAATCTCACTGCTGGTTAGCAAGCCAACTATTCCAGGATCTCTGGAAAATAATGTGTTTTAATGGATTTCGGTGTTCTCTGGCAAAACTGCAAAAAAAATTGCTGTTCTAATGTACTGCTTGGGGGACCTTTGTATAACTAGTCTATAATTTTGTTGTCTGGCGAAAACTGTTTCTGATCTTCATATGCCTTGTTTGTTTATACTATAACTTCTTGCCAGAGAAAATGCAAGACAGGGGTCTGCAAAGTTTCAAACTTGTGGCTGGTTTAAGATCTGCTAACCATTTGTTTGTTTGTTTGTTTCATTCCGACATACTTGCATACATCATTCTGACATACGTGTATTTATATGGGTCTTAAGGACAGGTATACATGGAGCAATGTGTCAGCACACAGTATTGCTGCTTTTGATGCCAGTTTAAATCCTACATCCATACCTGTGGTGAAAAGGGAGCATAGCATTGAACAGATGGGTGATCAGCTTTGCACCATGTTGTACAGCCTTTTCTGACTGCTGAAGGTTGGCTGTGGAATGACCTAAATGGTAAAAGCCAATTTAACGCAGGGGTTTCAGGGCAGTAGCTGACACAATAAGGCTTTAATTTTTTTTTTCGATTGATGACTTTATTCTATACTACATGAATTAATTCAAAACATCAAGAATTGTTGTATCTAAGTGAATTTATCCTTATAACCCAACTTACTATTTAGTATGTCGCATAATGGGACAGTTAAAAATTAACTTTCTACAGTTAGTATTTTATAGTATCAAGACAAGTGTTAATAATATTGAGACTTTTAGGTTTTGTGAGAAATCACTCTCCATTTCATGGTCATCTTTCTCTGAACAAAAAACCTTGAGGAGCATTGCTCTAAAGCTGTGAAACTTGTATAAGTTGGACAGAATTCAAGTCAACAACTTTAGAAGGCAGATAGCCTAAATACATCATTAGCATAACACAAGCGCTGGCCTGTGACAAAAATTAGAAAAAAACAAACAAACAAAATAATTTTTTACGGACCTAAAGATACCACAATTCCCCTTTTCCTTAGCTTCATGATAACTTCACTTGCATGGTCTACCTCTGGGGCAAGAGTAACAATTGCTACATTGTCAAGACTTCCATATGTTTCCAGCACCGTGTCAAATCCAGCCAAGCCAATAATGTGGTTAGGAGGGTGTGCCCCACGCTTTTCAACACTAATAAACGGTCCCTCGAGATGTAACCCTGAACATGGCATAAAAATAACAATTGGACACCAAAATAGGCACAGTTGTTAAAAAAGCATACTTTCGTACCTAAAATGCCAGCTCCAGCCAAGGACCCATTCCTTGACTTTATGTGAGGTAAAATCTGTTGAAATATTTTTTGCCGACAAAAAAATTAGTATCCGATTTTAATGAAACCTGTGTTTTGCTTCTAAACTCAACCAAATTAACTATCTTATACTGTAATTAGGCGAGTTTTTCTAAAATTTGACTTCACATAAACTATTAAAACCACAATATTGTTAAAAAGTAACACCACCTGTTTATAAACAGATGCAGGTGAGGTTACAACAGTGGGACAGTATGATGTAACTCCATACTGCAGAAGGCCATATGATACTTTCTTTAGGCCCTCTTCTACCCCAGTGAGGTTTGATGAAAAATCAAATTCAAATGCACCTGAAAAAAAACATTACTTATGAATTGTCAGGAGTTTGGGCTANATTCCACTGTAAGTTGACATATTTTGTTTCTGTGTTGAAGTTGCATTTAAATGCATTTACCGTGATGCGATGTTGTAGAATACCGGGTTAAGACATTCGCTCGCACGAACAAAAAAGTAGAAATAATTTTGGAACTCGAATGTGTTGCACCTGTTGTCAACCACCGCATGACAACTAATGAGCACTAAAGTAATGTCGATTTTTATTAAACAAGCTTTTCATACCAAAAGATCAAAGCAGACTACTGCGTACCTATACCGGGTAGATACCCGATGTAGAATGCGGTAACAATCAAAACAAGTTGAATGATCACGAATTTGTCTTGTTTGTCCCGGCGAATTCTGACTTCCTCTATGAGCAATTGTTACTAATGACAACTATTGTAAGCTCGCATTTCATTGATAAATAAGTCACCAAACAACTGAAGAGCTGCACGGCGTTTTTTATGCACAATGATTGAAGCAACAAGGGCACACGTAAAAGTCGTGATAATGCAAGTAACGAAGATCCAAAAAACCATTGCATAATACATCAACCTGCCGACGAAAAAAATTAATCATTCTAATAGTATTTGTACGACAATATAGTGACATAAATTTACTGTTTTAGATTGTTTTCTCCTGTGTAGAATGTAATTAAGCAATACACACCGGAGGATAGCAAACCACTTGTCCACAGTATAGCAACTATCCACTGCAAAATTTATTGATTAATGATGATATTTTTAAAAAAAACTTTCTTTTTATAGTTTGATAGAGCGAGTAAATGTTCAGTACATGAACATAATTCAATATGGCAAAGACAGATGTAAACCAATGAGCATGCAGTTTTCCAAATGAACATTTTTTCGGGATTTTATAGTTGCGACACACTGCAAAATTTCATGATGGCGATCAAGTAACTTCACTACCTTCACTAACGGCACTAACCTTTGCTTGCAATGTTGATATTTTTCTGAAGGGCCACTGACATGCAACAAAACGCAAGACAGCAAAGGCACAGATGTGGATGGCTGTTACTGCCGATGGTGCCAAAACAACGTTTTCCGCAACCTTTATCATTTTTCAACATGGCAAGAAAATATTTTGTTGGCACGTTTAAGTGAAATAGTTCGACACAACTTTTTACAAAGCAAAGTTAGATAAAAAAAATCTACAGCACTGCAAGCAACTCGAAAACGGAAACATTAGAAAAACACCAAAGGGATTTGTTGCTTAATTTGAGATCTTGGGGAAATAAATAAATGAAAGCCATACAAACCCAATACAGATGTTTTGAACCATTCACGAGAATTTGGCAAGCAGCAACCACCGCCAATATGCTGACAAGTGCAGAAAGTACGTCCGAAATACAAAGACTGACAATTAAGGTGTTAAACGGTCCTCTGTGATCAGAAATAACAACAAACATAGGAAAAGTTCTTTTAGCTAAATTAGAGTTAGTATGTTTTACCTTAAATCTCGTGAACGTATAATCACAATCATCGTCAGTAAATTGGCAACAATTCCAAATGTGGCCAAGAGAAGCAGAATAGCAACAGAAACATTTTCGAAAACCACCTCTGTCATGTCTAAACGAGTTTCGTTTTACCTAAGACTTGCCTGTTAAAATGTTACAATACTATACGTTTTGTATAAGCAAAACAGATTACTTTTCGATGCTGTTCATTTGTAATAATTGTAACGCGGTTAAATTTTTGCAATGACTTGCCTGCTGTCCCGACAATGGCAGCGGCGATTCTGACAATAATCAGGTCGAAATTCGACGATCCTGTCTATTCAAGGCAGGTGCACAAAAAAGGAAACATATGCTTTATCATTCATGACTATTGGACCGCATTTCTCGTCGGTAATTCTTCTCAAGCAATACCGATGCTCATTGCAACCTGTGTGAACTTGATAATTCCGCGCAGCTGCATTTGTGGATTTCTACATCAAACAAAGTGAACAAATTTCGTTCATACTCAATCTGCATACGAAGGTTCTGAACAAAGTGGATTTTATCAAGCGGAAAACATGATTACCATTAATCGGCCATCGGCCTGCGGCTCGTATTTAGAATAACTTCCTAAGCCCCTTGTCCCAATTAACAAAGTAATGTAGTTTTAGGAATTTTGTTGTATTACTTCGCAAAACACTGACATGTTTCTTGTTGCACGTTATGCAGCAGTAGGTACCATGTTATTCGTTAGAAAACATACCTTGTGGAAAAAAGTCAATCATACTAGCATCAGTATTCGAAAGGTGACCGACCACGCCCCATAGGAAAACCGAAAAAATCGGAGCGAAAAACAAAACTATAACTTAACAATCGTTTGCGAAACTCAGAGT
>QXVZ01003255.1:0-29450 GCA_008931825.1 Phallusia fumigata
ATTCAGGTTAAACGAATCGCCCTTGCTCTCGTGCGTCCTCAAGCGGACAAGGTCCGAGGGTGACGCGGAAACTCATTACGTCAGACGTCCTTCACTCGAAGTCATCGCGCGCTCCGCCCCCGACACGCCCCTTCACAGCGATGACGATTCAGTTTTCAACGAACGAATCGACGACTACGTTGGGTTGAACGGAGCCGATTCTGCCGACGCGAGCGACAGACCAGGCTCAGAAGATTCCAGCTCCTACAACGAGGATGGGCGAAAAAGAAGATCACGTGACGAAGGAGTGAAAGAGGAAGAAGAGCGCTCTTCAAAGAGAATAAAGAGCGAGCCGCATCGCTCCCCTGTGCAGTGTTCCATGACGAATGATGTGATTAACAGGAAAGGTTTACAATCTCCATTCGACTATTCGACATCCATGCCATTCCCTGTGGCTCGCACGGATGATGAAAGTAATGTAGATTCGGGAAAAGGCGCAGTTAGCAGGAGTTTGTCTTCACCTGGAGAGAAACAGATGATGGGTAAGTTATTCATCAGCTTTGCTTCATAGGCTTCAACAACTTCTGAGTTTCTATTTGGTTGTAAAGTTTTGATTTGTGATTATTTTTTTTATGTTTTAGGTGTTTTTCTGTCACAGTTTTCTATTAAAAAACACTGCCATTTATGTTAAACCTTAAACAGAAACAGGAGTAATTTAAAGTGTAGTTGACTCCCTTTACCCATTGTTTTATTTTGTATCTGTTTTATCTATGAGGTGACATACTGCAATATAAAGCACAACAGGTCTTACCATACTATGTGACATACAACCAAAAAATTCATGATGCGTTTACCTGCATTGTGTCGCCGTTTTAAAGACAAAAACCTGATAAAAGCGTTAATTTCGAAATGCAAATTCTTTTAGACAATCCTTCTGACAAAACGAATTCATTTATCACATCAACCCGCCGCGGTTCACTACCAGCTCTCTCTTCATTCAACGGAAACCCTTTGCACAATCCCTTTATGCGAAGCGCGTCACCTAGCGGCCGCGCTGTCCGACATTCTTCAACCGCTAGTAGTCGCAGTACACCACCAAGCGCCGGTAAGATTAGTGTTTTTACAAAAAGAATGTTTTCTTTGTTATTGATTCCGTGTGTTTGTCAGAATATTAAGAAAATGTGGAATCTATGTGGTTTACCGCACAAAATGACGTTAAATGTTGCGATTTGTTGTCACTCTTTTATGTCATAAAAAATATTCCAAATAAAAGATACAATCCAGTACATGTTGGTAAAACGCTTTCTACGTTTCGTGATGATGACAACAGCGTTTGTCGAAGTGTAAAAAATAATTTACAAATTTCTTATCAACCACTAATGTTTTCTAACTTTTTCTAACTATATCGTGAAAACTAACTTCCAAATGAGAGATGACAGACATACAATTCCACCAGTTCAATTTCAGGTTTCGGCGATCCTCCACCTTCCCAACTCCTCTCCCCCACTTTCACTTCACAAGCAGCGATGGCGGCGGCTGCACAGATCCGCAGATCATCAGCAAACGCGATGCCAGAAATCGGCGACGTGGTATCGCTCGCTTCTCAGTTCGGCGACATTCAAAACGCCTTGGTAATCCAACAAATGCGTCAGATGATGTCAGGAGAGCCGCGCTCGACCAATCAGAACCGCCCGTCGGTTCCCTCGACCAATCAGATGCCGTATCGGATGTTACAGCCAGTTAACTTGCCTGTTTCGGCTGGCGGGTCTCAACAAAGCTCGGGCACGTGGCTGTCGCAGTCCATTGGCCAGAATCCCAGCAGTCGGGCGTCGACCAATGGCGCACAAGTACGGTCACGTGGCCGGGGGGCGGTGCGGAACGACACCTGCCAATACTGTGGCAAGGTGAGTTGACTTTTACAATACAGATCACATGAAGATACAAGCCAGTACTTGCGTGTAAAGCGTGTTTTACGTTAAGCATTTTGCCTGCGGTGACAACAGCGTTTGTCGAAACACCGAAAATGTTTTACACACAGATGCTAGCTTAAAAATTCTTATTGAGACAATTTTAAAACCGTGAATGGTGTAACTACATCATAAAAAAACATTGAGACAATGCAGAAAAGCACAATGGTCACAAGCTCTTTGCTTATTTCATAGATCTTCAAAAACACTTCGAATCTGACGGTTCACAGAAGAATGCACACTGGCGAACGACCTTACAAGTGCAGACTGTGTGATTATGCTTGTGCGCAGTCGAGCAAGTTAACCCGACATATGCGGACCCACGGGTTGAACGGGCGTGATGTATACAGATGCGATATATGTGGAATGCCGTTCTCCGTCTACAGGTATTCCACAATATTGCCGATTTTTTTTTGGAAGGGATTTGGAAACATTAAGTTGTTCTGAGTTGCGAGCGTTTGACAATTTGACTTTCTGGGCANCCGATAGCAGGCGTTTCCGAAAACCATTATATCGGATATCTAGTTACACAAATTCCTTTAATCGAATAATGGAAGGCATTTTAATGGCTTTCTTACGCTAGTATGGTGCAATGCTTCAATCAAACGTACAGCTGTAACCCACCAGTAAATGTTGTTGAATAATAAATTGCCTGAACATGTAAATATATGCAAGCTACTTTATGTTTTCCGGGAAACAACAAGTACAGCTTTTTTTCTAAAAACTCATTTTGTAAAAGTGTAGTCACGTAGCTTGTCATGTGACATTTGCCAAATATAAAACGGTCAAAAATGGGAAACTGTTATTTAAAGAGCATGCAATCCAGTTATAGTTCACAAACAGAATCACCACAATCATCTCAAAACTTCATTGACGTCATAACAAAAAACATGAAGCCAAAATGACCTGCAGAATGTATCACAATTTGAATTGTTCCGTTTGCGGTTATGTAGTTGTTTTCCAACATTTTGAAGCATGTCTCGTGCTTGTAGCGAAGCATTGTTAAACAGACAACGTCGCCCGAGCGTCTGTGTTCGAATGGTTTCCTTTACAACAGATTGGCGACGCCATGGACTTCTGTCCTAAGTNACTTCGAATCTGACGGTTCACAGAAGAATGCACACTGGCGAACGACCTTACAAGTGCAGACTGTGTGATTATGCTTGTGCGCAGTCGAGCAAGTTAACCCGACATATGCGGACCCACGGGTTGAACGGGCGTGATGTATACAGATGCGATATATGTGGAATGCCGTTCTCCGTCTACAGGTATTCCACAATATTGCCGATTTTTTTTTGGAAGGGATTTGGAAACATTAAGTTGTTCTGAGTTGCGAGCGTTTGACAATTTGACTTTCTGGGCAGCTAGTACTAAGCAATATTACTCACGAGTGTTTTTCGCCACAACTCGCCGAGTATCGAGTACTTGTCGACATTACTTAACTAGACAAGTAAGGTGGTCGAGTAGAGAGTAGTTAATGACATTATTCTCAATTTTACGAATACTAAATGGAAACAATCTACAGTTGGTTTGTTTTGAACCGTAAGTTGGTTTGAAGTGATTGCTTTTTTTAGTATCAAACATAAACGAAGCAGTTTTAACCACAAAAAAAAAACTCACATCGATTTCTGCCCGTTTTCNTTTTGAAAGGGATTTGGAAACTATAAGTTTTTCTGAGTTTCGAGCGTTTGACAATTTTACTTTCTGGGCAGCGAGTACTTAGCAATATTACTCACGATAAAGAGTATTTTTCGCCACAACTCGCCGAGTATCGAGTACTTGTCGACATTACTTAACTAGACAAGTAAGGTGGTCGAGTAGAGAGTAGTTAATGACATTACTCTCAATTTTACGAATACTAAATGGTAACAATCTACAGTTGGTTTGTTTTGAACCGTAAGTTGGTTTAAAGTGATTGCTTTTTTTTAGTATCAAACATAAACGAAGCAGTTTTAACCACAAAAAAACTCACATCGATTTCTGCCCGTTTTCAGCACATTGGAGAAACATGTGAAGAAGCAACATGGTGACTCGGCACGTGGCAACAAATTCGATCACGTGTCGCTGAACCAGCATCCGTTTATGACGTCAAACCACCAACAGCAACAACGCATCATCAGTGCCCCCCACCCCCTGGTCAGCGCCGTCATGAAAGACCCAGCAGTGGTGCTTTCCCGTTTGGGACCCCACCGTAACCCCGGCATCGACTCAAGCGCTTTACAACAGCGAACCGTCCCGTTTGCAGGCGCCGGGCTTTTTAACATCAACAACGCCAACAATAACAATAACAATAACAATATCTACAACACAAGCTCCGATCCGAGGGAGCCCTCAGTGCCTCCTGTTGACCCCCAGGTCCCCGAAACAGCCCCTGTTGTCGTCATCAAAGCCCCGCCGCTCGATGACGAAAATTGTTGACGTCATCACGTGTTACGTCATTCCAGAAAAATGACGTCGTCACGTGTTACGTAATCCCAATTAATAGTGCCGTTTGTTCCTATCCTCTATGCAGCGACCGCTCTAGCAAGAAGGATGTAAAGTAACCTATTAAGGAGGTTGACACGTGACATGACCACGCCCCTGCCCCGCCTCGCAGATCCTAAACTTACAAGGTGCCTCGTTTTAAGTGCAACTAGACCAGGTGCCACTGTTATCGTGAGAACGCGAGATGTGAAAGAGTTCAGCTTGCAACAATATATTTCCTTTCCAAGCTGTTTGGTGCGTTGCATGATAAACCCGAGTGCGTGTGCTTCAGAAAACTCGGCCCTACTTTCATTTAGGGAAGAATTTTTCCTTTGGAACCAAACCGTAAAAAACATTACAAGTCTATACTATGTAACCGCAATCTTTACATATTTTGGTAATGTCTAAATAACACGGGACGCTTTAAATGCACTAAGGTTTTTATTGTATGAAAAGTAGAAGATCTACACTTGATTAACATCTTTAACTGCTAGACGGATAAGTTTTGAGACTTTTTGCCAAAAAAATATCCATACACTAATCGTTACCAGAAGATGTCTAATTTGCCCCTATCCCATATTCACCTGGGTTGTTATATTTCTATTTACACTTAAATATGCTTTTAGTCGATGTATAAGATGCAAAAGATGTTTTAATATCCACCAAGGTGTCGCAATAGCCCGTACTATGACGACACATTTAAGCATGACGTCAGACTTTTCGTCAGCGTAACTTCTCTTTCATATTTCCCCTCACAGCATCGCTAGCATAGGAATGTCGCCTTATCTTTGCACAACGGAGTTTGAAGGCCCACCCGAGTACCAGCATCTTTTACGTAACCTCTGCGCGTACGCACCACGTCATTTTTGTGCTTATTTCGTAACTCTGCCGGTCTTGTTATTGTGTCGCGTGTCATAAGCGGTGCTGGAAACGTTAACGCTTCCTTGCTATGTAGTACCTTTCGCGTAAGTCCCCCTTTGCCTTTTATCCGCAGAAAGTTCAGTCCTATTTTTCTCACTGAATGTTGTTGTCCGCTTTAAAAGTGCTGAAACCCTCCGTGATTTTAACTATGCCACTAAACTTCACTTTGTGCTAATTCACAAGTTTCTTTTTTGGTGCCCACGCCCAACCGTGTTTCACCAATATCTCACCTTTTTGTGCACGTTTTAAAATTGCCAGTCAGTTTTTATCAGTTCGCCATTTCAAATAATTCAAAAAGTTCCTAAATTTTTTTGCCTTTGTTTTTCATCCAGTGCCATCCGGCAAGTTCCTGCTGCGTCATTGCTTTTTTTGCTAAGTCATGTGTGTATGCGTTAGTGCTCCGTTTGGCGCCATCGTGCGGGCAGGCGATTTTGCGCGCGTTTTTAAGCATGGTCCAACCACATTTTCGCCACTTTATTCCACAAAAGTTCACAACTTCCGAAACTCTACAGGCCTACGATGTTATCTCAAATAGCTGAGCCATTAAATCTAAACGCAACCCAGCCGAATCTTGGTGGTTGTTGACAATGTAAAATGAAAACTGCCTTCTAAAGACAGTTTATTTAAATTTTTGACCTTCATTGCTTCGCTTTCTGTCGTTGTGCGTGTTACAAGCTTTTTGCCATGGGCGCTTATACAATATAGGTAATAAAGTCTGTGCCCCCTTTTAACCCCCCGTAATATCAAGTGCCACCCAAAGTTTTGTCTTTGTCGCCCCTCGTCGTTGTCACAGCAACGGGCCTCCCCCAGCCTTATCGGTACGTCACGAGCACATTACGTCATCACTGCGTAACAGTCACCACACCGTTAATGCAAAACAAAAAATAACGCAATACGCAACCGCATCAAAATCGTGCATTAACTTCTGTTGTTTCTATGTTTAAAGTATTTCAACATGGCTCCATTGAGCTTCTTTAAAACCCCACAAGGTTTAAATATGTGGGTAGATTTCCCTGTACCCGTAATTTCTATTACTAGAAAGCAATGTTGTGGTGTTTTGCAGCATTTGGACAAAGTTTATGCCACTTTTATGCATTACAGCGCGTGGAATGCGTAGTTTAACCTAGACGAGAAATTGGCTGAAAATTTTGCTTGCGTGTTGGCTGTGTATCTTTGCTCATTTTCTTCACAAATTTTAAAATCTATTGACAACAAACCAACCCCCTTTCCAAAATCGTTTTCTGCATAAAAATGTGCGCGATTTATAAACTTTTAAACCTACGAGCAAACCACATATGATGTGGAATGCAGTTCTGGGCTTCACTGCCTCTAAAGATCTGATCGAAAATCGCGCGTTCCGTAATTTGAGTGCTTTTAATCCGTGATTTCCCCACACCTATCAGTTGCCCGCTTTTCCCTTTTTCCTGCGTAAATGTTTTGTGGCCAAGCCACATCTGTGTGTTAATTGGTTCATGCGCAAGTATATTTGATACTGTTGAAATATACTGGTGGATTGATGCTCTACAAGTCTACATGCTTCTCTAGTGCAAATGGCCACATGATAGCGAAGTTATTTGAAACCAGGCCGTTTAGCCAACCAGTTCAGAAATTTAGACTAACTTTTTTAATACATATGGCTTGGGATATGTGAAAATTTAAAACAACTGCTTTTAAACAGGTTCGACCATGAAAACCATGAAGTCTCATTTTTCTATGTAATCACCACCACAAAAGTTTTCCGCGACTTGTAAAAAATGTTAGCATTTTGACTTTCTGACAGAATGAAAAAGTTGCGAGACCCACGGTTTGTAAGTTGCCGACTGTCGTAAAGACTATACCAGTTAGCGTTAAAAGAACATTTCATGCCTAATATTTGTCCTTTCTCCTCAAAAAGAGAACTTGAAGGATATGATTATCGAAAATGCACTTCTGGGGAAAACGAACCACACGCTTGTCAACTATAGAAAAATAAAACATTGTTTCTTATTTGTTTCAGGTTTTTGCAGCGCATAAGTCAGTCAGGTAAATTCAAGGAACTTGAACGTTGGCTTTAGTGGTGGTGCAGTGAAACAGGAAGTACCAAGAACAAAAANCGCATGATAGCGAAGTTATTTGAAACCAGGGCGTTTAGCCAACCAGTTCAGAAATTTAGACTGACTTTTTTAATACATATGGCTTGGGATTTGTGAAAATTTAAAACAACTGCTTTTGAACACGTTCGACCATGAAAACAATGAAGACTCATTTTTCAATGTAATCACCGCCACAAAAGTTTTCCACGACTTATGCTAGCATTTTAGCTTTCTGACAGAATGAAAAAGTTGCGAGACCCGCGGTTTGTAAGTTGCCGACTGTCGTAAAGGCTATACAAGTTGAAAGAACATTTCATGCCT
The DNA here is from genome assembly GCA_008931825.1 of Phallusia fumigata. NCBI lineage: Eukaryota > Metazoa > Chordata > Ascidiacea > Phlebobranchia > Ascidiidae > Phallusia > Phallusia fumigata. The sequence continues at coordinate 7,724 of QXVZ01003255.1, forward strand.
AATATTTGTCCTTTCTCCTCAAAAAGGAAACTTGAAGGATATGATTATCGAAAATGCACTTCTGGGGAAAATGAACCACACGTTTGTCAACTATAGAAAAATAAAACATTGTTTCTTGTTTATTTCAGGTTTTTGCAGCGCATAAGTCAGTCAGGTAAATTCAAGGAATTTGACCGTTGGCTTTAGTGGTGATGCAGTGAAACAGGAAGTACCAAGAACAAAAATTAAACTGATGGAGCATTTAAACCGGTTCAAAGCCGCAAACCGGTTCGAACCGGTTAATTTGCCGAACTGGAACTAAACCCGAACCGGAACTAAACCTGAACCGGAAAATATTTTTTTAGTAAAACCTAAACCGAACCAGAACCTCCAAAAACAATAAATAGCGAACCGAACCGAACCTGAACCCATATAACAAGCGGTTCGACTCCCTGATGCAAAGACCAAAGTTAGCGTTCGGTTACTTAATTGGTTGGGTTCCCTTAATTGGCAATTTTCCACAAGATTCCTTAGTGGTTGGTCCCACTGCTTTGTGCTTGCAAGGTTATGGTTTTTAGTTCTATCTTAGTCGCTTTTTTTTCCCTGAGCAAAAAACTCAGCGACATTGCTATGACGCGTCGGTTCCGCAATGCCCAGCGAGGCAGCGAGGATAAAAATGCCTTTTCCGAAAAGGTCATGTGTATTTGATAATAATTAGACAATTTTCGATCAGTTGAATTTGATCACGGTTTCTTAATTCCTTTCTACGCAGTAGCGCATACGTACAAAACGAACAAAAAGCAAACTTTACCGTTGTTGATTCCAAAAGAAAAATTATTTTCGCCATAGAAATAGCATATTTGTGTTTGATTTTTATTGCGCATGTTTGTTCAGCGAAGGAAAAGTGATCTACGCCGACGGCATAGCTAGTATTCTGAAGAACTTTCTTAAATATAAACCGATGGCAGATGAAGATGATTTAAATTTGCCCAGAGCTGCAATTAACAAGCTTATCAGAGAAACTTTACCACAGGTACGTAACTGAAGCAATAAAATGTTAATCAGATCAAAACCAACCTTTTTTATTCTTTGTTATGTTCGTCAAATTTACGAAGGTAAGGGTTTCCAATGAAGCCCGGGAATTGATTGTGACATGTTGCAATGAGTTTATTCACCTTGTGTCATCCGAAGCAAATGAAATTTGCAACAAAAACACGAAGAAGACAATTATGCCAGAGCATGTTCTCGATGGTATTGACTTTTTGTTTTTTTATGGATAAAATACATTTTTATCAGGTTTGAACAATCATTTTTTAAATATGTCCAGGCTCAACTGATAAACGAGTGGACAGTGACAAAAATTTGGCAATTAAGATGAAATAGAACGACAGAGTTTGCAAATTACCTAGCTGTTCAGCAGGTTAAGAGACACTGGTCTAAAATGAAAAGAAATCAGCATGTTCCTATGTATGTGCCATCTACGGGATACAAATTTAAACCCAAAGAATAAAAACTGTGGGTAATGAGCTAACGAGGTTAAATTTAACTTTAAAATTATACACAGCATTGGAAAGCCTCGGTTTTGGTTCATATGTTGAGGAATGCCGGGAAGTATTGGTTGAATGTAAACATGTGGCTTTAAAGAAGAGAAGAGGGAGCAGCAGACTTGAAAATCTCGGAATACCTGAGGAGGAACTGCTAAGGCAGCAACAAGAACTATTTGCACAGGTGAGTCACTCAATACATGACGTATCGAAGTTGCCAATAGTTTACTTAGGAAAATTTGGTGCATGTTAACCTGTTAGCATGTGCCAGTCAACAGTTACCTAGAAGTTTTATTTTTGTTGATTTGAAGGCTCGTCAGCAACAACTAGAGCAAGAACAACAGGAATGGTTTCAGCAGCAAATGGAATTACAACAAGAGGGATTAGTGCAAGAGCCAAATGAACCTTTACACACTACTGAGGAAAATGGCTGACCCAATGTGCAGGGAGTCTTTTTGCCACGGTTGCTGCACCACTACAGTTTTAGCGCAGTTGACAATGCACCTGATATAAGTCTAAGCTGCTGATACCTTCAGTGTGCATGGTACTGATCCACACTATCAACTATGAAGCACACCATTATACTTTTTCACATTTTAAAGCTTTTGTCCTTTCTTGTTATTCTTGCGAAATGAGATTGGTTTTAGTTCTAATATTAAAAACAGATCGCTACTTTTTTGTTTAGTTTTTTAATGATAGTTAGTAATGTATAGATTGCCTAAATTATAGTCATCCGACCAACTTGTTTCATTTAAAAGAGGCAGACACAAATGATCCTTGTGCGTTATCCAATGTACTGATCAAAAATCAATACACAAAAAGTTGCCAAGGAAGTAGTTTGACTTGTTTACAGACATCCCCATGACTTTTGTCTTGCACCTACTGATGGTAAAGCATACAACCTCTATATAGTTTTCACAATTGTTCGAACATCTAGATCAGTCAAACCAAAACCAAGTTGTGGGTCGTAGGTAGCTGAACTCCTATCAGCTAGAAAAATAGCTAAAAAAACAGACACATGCAATATAAATACAATGTATATGAGACACAGGGAAAGTACACATTAGGTAAAATATCACAGTGACATTTAACAGTGCTTAGGCAAGCTTGAAATGTGTATTGCAATGTTACCAAATCCGACCACCCTGGTATGCCGGATGTGCTTCTCTATAGGCTGCGCGTTCATCAGCCAATTTCTGACTTTCCTCAAGCATTTTTTGATCCTTCAGTTCATTTTCTTTTCTCTGTCGTTCTCGGATTATTAGGTCTCGCTTGGCGAGATTCTGTGCACCCTTTTGTTCATCAACAACAACCACTGGTAAACGACTGACTGAAAATGCGGCTCCATACATTACTGCTTCTCCATCGAGAAACCAGTCAACAACTTTCTGAACACAGTCCTCTGTTGCGAACAAAACCCAAGCAGCTCCTGTTGGTTTTCTCATTATTGGATCTTTGACGATGTAAACGTCACACACTTGGCAATCAGCTTCCATTTCCAGCATTCCCTCAAGTCTTTGCACTGTTGCTGTGCCAGGCAATTGGTTGATATACACTCCTTTCTGTCGCTCCTCAGCAACTTTTAGCCAAGCCGGGGCATCAGATCCAACAATTCCACTCCATTCTGCTGAAGTAAATGACGTACACATCTTTTCAGTTGTGTTAAGACCCATATTTTTTTCTAGACCAGCTCCAACTGAAAGAAAATCAGCCAAGTTTGCTGAATCTTGGCAAATCTTACCAAAGTCAGTCTTGATTGCAATGGAGTTTAATGCCTTTACGGCAAAACCAACCGCACCTCCCAAGTTAGTGAGGTTGACAATAAGCTTTACTGGTAACACAGGAATAGGTTCATCGCTACTTTCGATGTCAACCCCAAGTGTAGTTGCCAAATTGGTCAAGACATCATTAGCCTCATCATCATCTAAACCATTCTTTTGGTTGCTTGCATCCAAAGACACAAGACCTCTTTCTGCTGTACCACTTTTAAAAGCATTGACAAGTGAAGTGATACCAGGACAGGTAAGATGATTATTGGCAATCGAAACAACTTGCATGTTAGAAGCTGATGAAGCTGACATGGTCAATTTGGAGAGAGCCTCTGCTCCATCATCCTTGATAGCGTTGTTGGCAACATCCAACACCTTGAGTGGGTGGCTTTGTGCCTTTATTAACTGCTCGTCAATGGACATAAGAGCTACATCGGTCAACCTGTTCGATGAAAGGTCAAGGCTGAAAAGATTATGAAGTGGTGCACCAACACGACCAAAAGCTTCTGATATAGGTTTTGCATCTGCGTCTGTAATTCCACAGTTTCCAAGACCTAAAGTCTGAAACTGATGTTTTGAGTCTGAGCCCACTATTGCTGACAGAACCCCTGTGTTGCTTAACTTTATTCCGTCCATTGAAAGGTGGGACAAGGTCTGCGGGATTGTGGACAGGTTAGTCAATGAGGCTGGCGTTATTCTTGACTTCCTAATGTTAAGGTTAGTTAGGTTCTGAAAGCAGTTAGCAAGCAAACTAGGAAGGTATTCAACTTCAAGTAATGACAAATTCAGGCTTTTTACATTTGAAGATGTACCTTTAGAGCATATGATATCAATAGCTTCAAGACCAGCAGATGAGATTTCTACATTCCCAGTTAAATTTAACATCTCTAGTCTGCCCAGACATCCTGGTGAAGATTTGGCTAATTTAACAAAGACTTCGTCAACGAGTCCACAATTATTGATATCCAGGTCCCTGAGGTTAAGAGGTGGTAGAGTTTCATCAGTAAAGGCCTGTTCATCTTTTATTTTAACCCCACCAAGTATAAGTTTGTCAAGAGTATTAGCAGCAGCGATCATCTTTACCAATGAATTTAAATTGGTTGTACAGTTTTGCGATCCCCCAATGTTTAATTCATTAAGGGAAGAGTTTGCCTGAACACCTGAAACCAATGCATCCCAACCTGCAGCATTTAATCCTGTACTGTTTAGGTTTAAAGATGCCAAACAACAGTTTGGGTTTTCCAGTACCAAAGATAAATCGATACCAAGTTGCTGTCCATCATTCACATGGTTGCTTGATATATTGAGGTAGCTTAAAGGCAAGGTTGCATTGGAATAGCCTTGTCGCATTGCTTCCAATAGTCCGTGAACATTCATTGCACCACATCCACTTATGTCCAAATACGTAAGGGACTCAGAGGAGCTAACCGATGTTGAAAGACATCTGTTCAGAGATTCTTTTCCAAAATTATTACTTGCAACATTAAGCCATTTAAGGTTCTTACTGCTTGATATATATTTTCCAAGATGTTCTGCACATTCCGCATCAGCCATGTTGTCTGACAAGTTGAGGCATTCCACACAATCATGCATAGATAAAATTGTTAGAATCGCACGCACTGAAACTGGACCAGAATGATTTCCACTGATATCCAACTTTCTTAACATAGGCATCGCTGCCACTATTTCTGCAATCTCAGGTAAAGACCTTTCCAGATAAAGAGCATTTGAGTCTGCTGCTAATGTTACTAGTTGTTGGTTGTCTGTTACATTGCACGCAAAACGCATGGCTGAATGCAACTTAATATCACCCTCAGTGTCGCAGTGTTCTAAGACTGGTTTGTGTGCAGTTGTGGGTCCTGAGCTTGGTGCAATAATGGGACCACTCTGTTCCATTTCATTTGATGATAAATCAGGGTTTATTTTGTCCTCTGATGTGAGTCCAGAAGCATCCACTCTGTTATTTAAGGGAACAGCCTTTGTGATATTTGCATCTTCACCTTTGTCCTGTTGCTCATTGTAACATGAAGCATTGGTAGCAGGTTCTGCTGTCAATGATGCAATAACATCGTTTACTACAATGCCACTTAAAAGATTTTCAGCAGCATCCATGTCAACAAAACTTGAATCACTTGAGTAGTGGCTACATCTACTGCCGTTGTTAGGTTTGACATCCACATCATTAGCTGAAGGCACAACAGGGTATACATCAGATTGTTCTGATTTATTGGCAGTTTCAGATGATTTTTCTTTTGTATCGGGTTCAGGTTTTTTATTTAGTATGGTGTCATTGTGCTCATGATCAGTAGGCATTTTAACTGAATGTTTAGATGTTTCTGCTAAGATATTTTGCTCTGATGGTAATTCATTCGGTGTCATTACATTGCCAGCATTCCCAGCATGATCATTTGCTGTTTTCTTGTGGGCCAACTTNAGTGGCTACATCTACTGCCATTGTTAGGTTTGACATCCACATCATTAGCTGAAGGCACAACAGGGTATATATCAGATTGTTCTGATTTATTGGCAGTTTCAGATGATTTTTCTTTTGTATCGGGTTCAGGTTTTTTATTTAGTGTGGTGTCATTGTGCTCATGATCAGTAAGCAACTTAACCGAATGTTTAGATGTTTCTGCTAAGATATTTGGCTCTGATGGTAATTCATTCGGTGTCATTACATTGCCAGCATTCCCAGCGTGATCATTTGCTGTTTTCTTGTGGGCCAACTTGTTGAATTCTGACTTTTTATTCACATTTTTATCAGGTTGTTCATGTTGTTTTCTTGCACTGCTTTCAGCATTAACATTGGCATCAGATGACAGAATTTCATTAATTGTTTGACGACTATTGTTAACAACGGCTTCTTGTTGTCGTTGCAATATTTCATTTTTAGAAATTCCAATTTCTGGATCATCAGTTGGAAAATTGGTTTCTAGCACAAGGCTACTCTCATCTATGTTAACATTTTCTTCCAACAATATAACTTCCTCTTCTACAGTGCCATCGCCATCACTTCTTCTGTATTTTGAGTTCGTTGTTTTGCATTCAACATTTTGCTGATTTGGATTTGTTGCTATGGGTATTGCCTGAGGACTTGGAATGTTTGGCGTTGATTTATTATTGTTTGGCGAAACTAGCACTGCAGTACTTGACCCACATCCCATTTCACCACAAAGTTAAACTATATTTTAAGTCTGGGCATTTTAATGTTTACACCACTTTCTGCTAAAGAAAAGCAAATGTGTTGAGTGTAAATGTGTTAAATATGAGTGGTTTTATTTTAATGCACATACTTTGTTTGTGACTAACAACTAGGTTTTAGTGTCTAAAATTTATGATAAAAGCTTCACAAAAGCAAAACATTAGTTTTCTGCAAAACTAAGCTTCATCGTTGGCAAGGATACTGCTTACGAATTTCTCCACAACGACTGATGCAATATTTTTTTAATTATTGTTTTCAATGTTGGCTTTTATGGGGAAGGTGGTACGCACGTTAACAACTATAATACTCTCTGTTATGGCAATAGAACAAACAATCTTAGGAATAAATGAAAATGGCCTCGGTCTTTATCAAGTCTTTGAACCGCTTAATATGTAGTGTTAAATTTACCGCTCTTAGCTGTGTGTTGTTCAGTCTTGGTTGGTCGTAGGTGTTAATGAAATCCTTGCATGATTAAACTTTGCTGAACTCATCGCCAATTTTAAGCGGCATTTTAAATTGCTTGCTCAGAAAGACCGCATAACATTTNAGGAGTGGTTTTATCTTAATGCACATACTTTGTTTGTGACTCACAACTAGGTTTTAGTGTCTAAAATTTATGACAAAAGCTTCACAAAAGCAAAACATTAGTTTTCTGCAAAACTAAGCTTCATCGTTGGCAAGGATACTGCTTACGAATTTCTCCACAACGACTGATGCAATATTTTTTTAATTATTGTTTTCAATGTTGGCTTTTATGGGGAAGGTGGTACGCACGTTAACAACTATAATACTCTCTGTTATGGCAATAGAACAAACAATCTTAGGAATAAATGAAAATGGCCTCGGTCTTTATCAAGTCTTTGAACCGCTTAATATGTAGTGTTAAATTTACCGCTCTTAGCTGTTCTTGGGTGTTGTTCAGTCTTGGTTGGTCGTAGGTGTTAATGAAATCCTTGCATGATTAAACTTTGCTGAACTCATCGCCAATTTTAAGCGGCATTTTAAATTGCTTGCTCAGAAAGACCGCATAACATTAATTTGACAACAAAATGCGGCAAATTGAAAACATACAGTGTTATTTTTTTCAAGCGACAACGCACATTTAAAAAATATACCGCACAACGAGTATGTAAAACTACGTGTGAAAATCGTTTTCAACATTGTATGGCGTCCCATTCAAGTACAGTTTAGCCTGCAATAACACTTCCGTTTTGTCTCGAAAGTTTGCAAACCGGACGACAATTTTTCGTCCCTCGTTCTTCTCCTTTGTCCCTGGCACCCGGCGTCCAAATCGACGAACTTCTTCAATGTCTCGGTCATCGTATGTCAAAGAGAGTTTCTTCACAAAAAGCTCACGAACCATTGATTCCAGGTTTTCGTCATCGCGTTCCGGAATCCCGCTGACAATGAGGTTTCTCTCCCGGGAAAAGCGGTCCACGCGGCCCAAGCTACCCTGCTGCGCCGCCAGGCCACTTTCTAATTCTCCAACTGCGTTTTGAAGCTTATGCTGGACGTCTAATAAGCGCTGCTGCTCACGATTTAGATCTCCCACTGCCGACACCAATTCATTAAGCTTGCTTGCTGTGTGGGTATGAATGCTCCAAAGGCCGGACATTGTTATGAGCAAAAGTCCAGTCATGACCACAACAGGACTAGTTATTACTGCCAAGGGAGCAAAAGCTCGGCGGCCTTCGACTTTTGGTCGGTCTGTCATAGTTTACATCGTGCTGGAAAACAGATATAGGTACAAAACGTAGAAAAGTAAAATTTTGAATAAATTTGTCATGTTAATTGCAGCTTATTGCCTAGTTAGGCGATACCACGCGCCCAACAATGAACACTTAGAAATGCGTCTTATCTGTCATAGCATACTTGTACATTAGACCCAAATATTGTGCGAATTTAAAACTGGTTTGAAGCGTATTTTAAGTTTTGTCGTAAAACCTGCTTTCCTAGGCAAAACCCTTCTAAATGAGATAACTTGCAAATGTAGAGCTACGTTTACATTCTCGCTACAACAAACTACATTTAAATTTTACTTTTGCTTCCAGGTAAAAACTTTCGAAACTCCGATTGAATGCGCTTCATTGAAAGCAATTTGCCACACAGCCCCGGGCAATTCAAAAATAATCATGTTTCAGTCGTTAACTGCACGACTTTGTGTAGAAGTCGATTGACAGGACGGGAAATATAAAACAAGTTAAACCAGTGTTTGTGTCTCAGAAACTATAAATTTAATATCCTTAAAAAAGAGTTTTGCAAGATGCTTAGCAGAGATGGTTTGTTCTAAGTAATGTGATTTGTGGGTTTTCGCTAGGGCGCACTACAGGGCAAGGCATTTTTTCTTTTTAAATCTGGCCATCTCCGCAATTGTAATGCGACTTCCAAGGAAAAAAGGCATTTCGAAACGATGGACCGTCGGTTCTAAGCGTGTAATCATGTAATGTCTGCGTACAGTTTTGAGTTGTGCTTCTGTGTTCTTTTTTACGGAAAGACAGAACATTTAATTGTGCTTTTTATAATGCTTTGTAAGTGTAGATAGAATATAATGTTTTGAGTTCAGGACAATAAAATGTTTTCACCATGCTGCTGATAGATAATGTAGTTTTGAAGGCTGATTAGACGATTTTGTATAAGTCTTAGTTTTGTACAAATCTTCTGTGAAATTTAACAAAGTACATAGGTAGTAGTTTCAAGTCAGTGTTAAAGAAAAAACATTCAAAATTTGGAATAAAGAATTAATTGTATTCTAAAATGTTCTACTCTGGAAATATATGTTCTCTTGTGTTAAGAACAAAGTTTGTTTGCTTTGCAGAACCAAGAAACCCTTATCATCAAGTTAGACGAAAGTTTGTTTGACATGAAGTGATTGAGCAACATTGTGCATACTTTTCTGAAGCATTTTTGTTTGGATTATTCTGTTGTTGCACAATTGCTTCCAAAAACAAGCCAGTGAGCTTCCTGATTTTAAGCCGATGAAGTGCTTCTAAACTCAAAACACCTTTGAAGACATTGTGTTCGTTCAAAGTGATTTGGATTATTCTGTGAAGTCCAAAATGGGATTTAAATCACTTCTTGCCCTTTCTTTGTGTTATTTTATTTTCGCTGGGCAACAAATTTTGTCATCAGGTATGCTGCCTGTGGTTGTAAAATCTAAAAAGTAGGGTTGTTTTAAAGTATTCTGACAAAAAAACAATAAGGTGTGCTACTGTTGATTTAAAAACCAAAAGCATTTGCGCTTTATGATAATGTTAACAGTTTTATCCCTACAGCTTGGGCATCTGTTTCAACTTACTGATCAACTTTCCCACGATTAGGCAACATAAACTCTTAAACAGTCCCAAAGTGGAGGGCTTATTTAAGCACCCTTGTTGCAGCCACTTATTCTTCACTCAGACGGTTATTAACTAACCCAACCCTTTATGTGTCCTGTACAATTTTTGAGGTTTAAAATTTTGTGCACTCATAAAATATGTGTATTGTGGACGATATATTGTAGTTTTTGATTGCTTATGTTTCATTGCCATTGTTTTTAGCTATCAATTGTTCTTCCAAACGAGCTGCATGTGTACATGGGGAATGCATAACCAACCAGCCGGGAGCAGATTACTGCAGGTAAGCTATTTGCCTCGTAAACTCTCTTCTAATATTTGATACTTGGCCAATTGGCCTACGTTTGACACATCGCCACTCAGGCAAACAAATCCCAAATGGCCGTGTATGAAGAGAAGTTTTATTTGCCTTTAGCGCGTTTATTAAGTAGACGAGTGCATTCCAGGGAGGTGAGTGCTTCGAGACCTCGTAGGTCGTGCGTGTGTTCGTGCGCGCTGAAACTTGATATCACTGAGAATTGTCGAAGCAAGTGAACAAGTCTCTGTAACCCCAAACCAGGGCAATAACAGCGCCCCTTTTTGCGCCTAAACGCTTCCTTCGTTTGACTAGTGAACGAGTTTTAATGGAAACAGCCCGTCACTTGGGACACGAATATATTTTCAAATTCAAAACGGCAAATGAGTGGGATTGACTTTAGGCAGTATGTAATGTACAGGTGGTGCATGCTGTAATAACACTTGCTCCGGGGATAATTTCTGCTTTTCTTGCCTAATAATAATAATCTAATCCGATTGGCCCATTTTCCTCATGCATTGTCCCCCCCTATTGTCTGCGTTTGCCGCCAAAAATTATCCCATAGGGCGTCATAAATTCGAAATTATCTCGGTAGCATGCCGCCGGCCCTTTGTCTTTGTGCGCTGTGCGATTCATTCGATTCCTTGCGCTTGATTTGCGATTCACAAATAGGTCGAGTAGCGAAAATTCCATTTACGTCCATGAAAATGTGATTTAGTAAGATTGAGAGCCCCCGAAATTATTCAACTGCATAACTAGCGTCGCAAAGTCAATAATGTAAATGTCTACCAACGATTTTGTAGTTTTAAAATTATAAAATGTTTTTTGGCAAACCCTAACCCCCTAAAGAGGGACAAAGGCACACAGTGATGACCCAAATTATCGCATCGCACAAAACGTACATATATTCTCACAAGACAAAATTATTACCAAAAACACAATATTTAACACATAAGTAATCTAAACGTTGTTGCCTAATGTGGTTGAAAGAACGACGAATTCACAAACAAAGTGTTTTCGGAGCTGGGTTCTGTCATCGACACACAAGCCGTAATCTGCGCTGTTCCTTTGTCAGCTATATCGGATATCGCATGTGTTTGGGTCGACCTACACGGCAGAGGGTTGTAATGTTTGTTTAACGCTTCCATTATGATTGACCCCGACTGAAAACCACAGGCTCAACTTTACAATATCCCACATTGTCGACGTATTGTCACTTACACCCGACAATGGGCACAACACTGGCACAAGAAGCGGCATTTTTCTCTTATCATGGGCGCCTGACATGCCAAAGAATGAAGTGCTCTCAGCCTACGCGGACGATTAGGCAATTAAACACATACCTTTGTGTTGAAATTCGCTGAGAAAGTTCAAACCTAGCGTATCACACTACGGTGTATGTCAACCTAGGAACTGCAATGTACCAACACATGTATAGTCTTTTACCTACTACGTAGTGTTGTCACAAGTTGTATAAAGTTTTGCATAAGTTGCACTTCCCGAAAGATTTATCTCGATGAGTTAAGCGCATTCAATTTTAGGTTACAATGTTAGAACTTGTGTTTTCGTGCTTTGTTCATTCAAGAAACCTCTCCTTAGACCGATAGCAGGCGTTTCCGAAAACCATTATATCGGATATCTAGTTACACAAATTCCTTTAATCGAATAATGGAAGGCATTTTAATGGCTTTCTTACGCTAGTATGGTGCAATGCTTCAATCAAGCGTACAGCTGTAACCCACCAGTAAATGTTGTTAAATAATAAATTGCCTGAACATGTAAAATATATGCAAGATACTTTATGTTTTCCGGGAAACAACACGTACAGCTTTTTTTTCTAAAAACTCATTTTGTAAAAGTGTAGTCACGTAGCTTGTCATGTGACATTTGCTAAATATAAAACAGTCAAGAAATGAGAAACTGTTATTTAAAGAGCATGCAATCCAGTTATAGTTCACAAACAGAATCACCACAATCATCTCAAAACTTCATTGACGTCATAACAAAAAACATGAAGCCAAAATGACCTGCAGAATGTATCACAATTTGAATTGTTCCGTTTGCGGTTATGTAGTTGTTTTCCAACATTTTGAAGCATGTCTCGTGCTTGTAGCGAAGCATTGTTAAACAGACAACGTCGCCCGAGCGTCTGTGTTCGAATGGTTTCCTTTACAACAGATTGGCGACGCCATGGACTTCTGTCCTAAGTGAGAACACTACGTCTCAACACAAACTTGTCCAATCAACCATGTTAACATACCTGTGTGTGATTAAAGTAGGTAGACTAACAGAAATTGTCCAGAAAACCTGACTTTACCGCATAAAAATACACGTGTGCTTTTGTATACAACACCAAAATATTCCAAATAAATTAGGGATCACGTTTTAACGAAACAGTGTCTGCTAAACGCGACAGTTTCCGATTGGTTTCGATTTGATTTTATTGTTCTAGTAGTAAATTATCATCACTTGTCTACCTGGGACAATATACCGGGTTGGTCGGGTGCTAGGTTGGCATGTAAGGGGATATTGTACAGGCGATTAGGCATGTTGCCCACAGGATATTCGCTTCACTAGTTTGCGACCCATTGTTCAGCAGTTCCCCCTTTTTTGAGTGTCGTCTTGACGGTAACTGCACACAAACCACAAAATTTAGGGTCCCCCGTTTCTTAGCAACCACTATTCCCTATTGTAACTGACATGTCAAAGTACATTACACGTCGTTTTGGGTTTTCAAGCATTATTGGTTCATATTTTTTGTGAAACTTTTGTCAGTGTTTTCAATTCAAAACAAGGAACTACAACAGCGCATTAAATATATAGGCACCAAATTAAACTTAAAACACCAGAAGACAACTACCTCATGGGTTTGAAATAAATTCTTATCTGGTTAACATCACACCAACATTAACGCGCGGCTTGAACCAACAGAGCGTAACGACCGCCAGACGACGAATGGCAGGTGCACAACGGTCGTTTGTTTGTTCTATTATGACGCCGCTGAGCGCTCGACACCAGCGTAGCGACGTCCGCCCACAAATTGTCAGATCCAAATCAAACCAGTGCACTGTTTCTTACCGCGCGTGCGATATTTGTATTTGTGCCACATCGCACAACGCGAGGAGATATCTAATAGTAGATTTGTGTACACGACTTTGCTCAGCGGGGTATTTTTCCCCTGCGGTGTTGGAACTTGTATAATGTATCCGTTCCGACGAGCCGTTCTTTGACCAAATGCTTACGATGTTTGAATGTAAACAACAAACGAACTGTCCACAGTTGTTCGGAAATTACTGTACTAAAACAAACATCCCTTGCAATGCAAAAATCTAATATGTGATGTCATCGCTGGACAGTTCAGATTTAGAGTGATTATGAAAGGTGTACACATACTTTTAACATCACGATAATGAAGTGAAGTTTGCTGGGGTTTCAATGCAGCAGTTGTATTTGCTTTTAAGCTCATCGTAGTTGACCTTACTCGTATGCATCCTGATTAAACCGACCATCTCGTGTAAATGTTATTTCCGCTCTACCGTGGGAATGTACACAAACCTCTTTCCGCCCGACAAGCCACCCTAGTTCTTGCTGCATTGTCATGTTTTGTGAGCTCTGTCCGTAGCCTCTGTGGCGAATCGTGCTTTTTTAGAGCCCTGTCGGTTTAAGACTTCAAGATGACGCTTAAATGTGCCGTGATTTTGGCATAAATACATGAACAAAATACACAATGTTTTACAACGTGCGTATTGATTAACGTGTAAGTATTAGTAAGCACATACACACACTGCGTTTTTGTGAATTAGTTTTGCCTCGTAACATCAACACAACCATTTACCAAGATACAAAGTAACATAGCAAATTGGGATACATCGTCCACAGTATGCATACAGACCGTATGCATACATGCCGTACAATCTTGGTGCTGTGAACACTAAAAAGTTATCGAAGCAAAACTGGGTGCTAAAAGTTGTCGGGTATGTGTCGGCAAGGCAGCGAGTTGGCGCTTCACAACCAGAAACACGATACACGATGCGAGGACTGCTCTTGCCTCAGGCTCCCAACATCGAACCGCTGGTCTTCTTAACCTGGAAATTAAGACGGTTTTGCCTTGACAATTACGCTCGGCTTTTCCTACTGACCAGCAAGCGGATTGTGGTATTAGCTCATGGGGTGTTATGGTTATGATTCTCTCTCCAAGGTTTTAAGTTCAATTTTGATTTAACGCTTGTTGTGTTCCGGACATTGATTAGGTTTTGTTGAGCGTTTGCATCTAGTTTTTGTAAGANCACTGCGTCTCAACACAAACTTGTCCACTCAACCATGTTAACAAACCTGTGTGTGATTAAAGTAGGTAGAATAACGGAAATTGTCCAGAAAACCTGACTTTACCGTATAAAAATACACGTGTGCTTTTGCATACAACCCCAAATATTCCAAATAAATTAGGGATCACGTTTTAAAGAAACCAATGTCTGCTAAACGCGACAGTTTCCGATTGGTTTCGATTTAATTTTATTGTTCTAGTAGTAAATTATCATCACTTGTCTACCTGGGACAATATACCGGGTTGGTCGGGTGCTAGGTTGGCTTGTAAGGGGATATTGTACAGGCGATTAGGCATGTTGCCCACAGGATATTCGCTTCACTAGTTTGCGACCCATTGTTCAGCAGTTCCCCCTTTTTTGAGTGTCGTCTTGACGGTAACTGCACACAAACCACAAAATTTAAGGTCCCCGTTTCTTAGCAACCACTATTCCCTATTGTAATTGACATGTCAAGGTACATTACACGTCGCTTTGGGTTTTCAAGCATTATTGGTTTATAGTTTTTGTGAAACTTTTGTCAGTGTTGTCAATTCAAAACTAGGAACTACAATAGAGTGTTGAATATATAGGCACCAAATTAAACTTAAAACACCAGAAGACAACCACCTCATGGGTTAGAAATAAATTCTTATCTGGTTAACATCACACCAACATTAACGCGCGGCTCGAACCAACAGAGCGTAACGACCGCCAGACGACGAATGGCAGGTGCACAGCGGTCGTTTGTTTGTTCTATTATGACGCCGCTGAGCGCTCGACACCAGCGTAGCGACGTCCGCCCACAAATTGTCAGATCCAAATCAAACCAGTGCACTGTTTCTTACCGCGTGTGCGATATTTGTATTTGTGCCACATCGCACAACGCGAGGAGATATCTAATAGTAGATTTGTGTACACGACTTTGCTCAGCGGGGTATTTTTCCCCTGCGGTGTTGGAACTTGTATAGTGTATCCGTTCCGACGAGCCGTTCTTTGACCAAATGCTTACGATGTTTGAATGTAAACAACAAACGAACTGTCCACTGTTGTTCGGAAATTACTCTACTAAAACAAACATCCCTTGCAATGCAAAAATCTGATATGTGATGTCATCGCTGGACAGTTCAGATTTAGAGTGATTATAAAAGGTGTACACATACTTTTAACATCACGATAATGAAGTAAAGGTTGCTGGGGTTTCAATGCAGCAGTTGTATTTGCTTTTAAGCTCATCGTAGTTGACCTTACTCGTATGCATCCTGATTAAACCTACCATCTCGTGTAAATGTTATTTCCGCTCTACCGTGGGAATGTACACAAACCTCTTTCCGCCCGAAAGCCACCCTAGTTCTTGCTGCATTGTCATGTTTTGTGAGCTCTGCCCGTAGCCTCTGTGGCGAATCGTGCTTTTTTAGAGCCCTGTCGGTTTAGGACTTCAAGATGACGCTTAAATGTGCCGTGATTTTGGAATAAATACAAGAACAAAATTCACAATGTTTTATAACGTGCGTGTTGATTACCGTTTTAGTATTAGTAAGCACATATACACACTGCGTTTTTGTGAATTAGTTTTGCCTNCGGCTTAGATGTTCGTCGATAAAAATATTATTATGACATTAAAATGACATTTAAAACGGCATTTTTGTCGATAAAAGTATAGCAGTGTTACATTTGGTTGCGTTGTTGTATGAAAAATTCCGTCCTGCTTCGTCATGTATGTGAACACACTTGGGTTTTTTAATCAAAGTTTTTGACGTCGAAATAATAAGATACAACGACTAACGTCCAAACACGGTAATTGTGCGTTTAATGCCATGCACAAGACTTGAGGTATACTCTTGAAGCAATCAGCTGTGGTAGATAGTTCTAAACTCCTGCCCCTCAATCCACATAGATATGATCGTCACACGAAAAGTCAAAGTCGATAAAATCGCCTTAGGTCAGGAAAGCATCGACAAGCATGTATGAATCTCACCAATACCCAATCTGCCATGCTTTGAAGTTACCGTAATGCTCCATCACGACTGTAGTAATCCCATAGTATCGACGTACAGTGCTTACGTAGCTTAGCGTGGGAAAATTTAGCCAGAACTCGGTTGTTTGTTGATGGTTGGTTTATTGGTGTTTTCTACCATCGACACCAACCGGTTTACACAGGCCTGATAACAGTTTTCAATTTTTAACATCTTGTGAATGTCGTTACATGTAAATTGTTCTGTAGGTTAAAAAATGTCACTTAATATGGATTGTTTCAGACCAGTCAATAAAGGGGTAAAAGACCAATTTAAAAATAGTTTGGGATGTTCTCGTTTAGATTTGTCATTTTTTAGGACAATGGGTGAAATAAAATACTAAAAACTATTCCAAAACTTCTTCTACGTGTATTTTTGTTACAATGTCTACAAACAAAAAGAGTGCGTTTCTAAATTTTCTTAAATTACACGTGCTTCGTGGAGTACATTGCCTATTCATTTCAAACGTGAGATTTTACAAGCAACCGCATAGCGAGTTGTAATAGTTTATGTAATCCAGCATTTAAACCGCTGGTTCCTTCCTAAACCGACCAGTTCCCATGCAAGACGTCCACCGGGCAGGGATTAAGAGCTGCTTGTATAACTTACAACACAACGTGTCTACCTAATCACCAACCACACATCGCTATGCAACTGTTACTTGCACACCTGTAGTGACGTCACAGTCGACTACCAGACGCGTCATGACATGACAATTATGACGTAGCTACGTGTGGTTTCCCTCAGGGGGAGCATGAATATTTATGAGTTGTGTCAATCGTTTATTCGGCTATTTGTCGGCTGTTGCGCGAGAACATTGCGATGATGGCGAAGGTTGTAAATCAACCCAGTGAAGCTGCCATAAAACTAATAAAATATCATTTTATTGTTTTGGCGCGAAGATTCAATTTAAAAGACAAATCTTTTTCGGAATTTTGCGAGTGTTAATGTTGAATTTATTATCATATTGCATTTGTAACACTTACAACAGTTCTTGTGGTTACATTCCTATATTATTTTTAATTATTTTGCTTTTAGCAGGTACAACAATTTGATTTCACATTAACTCAAAATTTTATCTCTCAAAAAAAAACAGTTATTTACTTTTTTCACAAACAATATTACAAAATCCCTGTTACATTAACTGTAAGATTAGCTGAAATGTTTTAACCATCTTAGCTCGGCGATATTTTATGCTTTCCAACTAAAAACAAATTCGAATTTTTAGCAAATCCATCGATTCCCAACATCCATCTTATTGTGTATTAGCTCTTGACACGCTTTAATCCACTGCGTTCCAATTCCCACAAGAGCCCATCGAAAAACGCGCGTTGAACGCGATTTTATTGTTACACAACCATCACCAATGTCGTTAACATTCACATTTGATCACAGTCATGGGAATGGGCGACTGCAATCGATTAAATGCGCTTGCCTGCTTTGGTTATTGCTAAATTGGGCGGAATAAAATAAACTGTGGGAATGTCAGCCCAAGTTTTCGGCTAGCGACAATTGGTGATTGTAATGTTCAGGGACCAATTAATCGCTCCAAATTTGGGTCGCAATGCTTTATATAGCTTTGTCGCTTTTCCCACGAGCTTGTATCTTTTTGCGATAAAATGAGTTTTGTTCGGATTTGTATCATTCGTTTGTTTGTCAAAACCTTACTNCGCTGTTAACCCTTGTGTCCATGGAACATGCTCCGATCATATGGACGACGGTTACATCTGCACCTGCCAGAAAGGCTACAGAGGTATTTGATAGGTTTAACTTGTTTGTTAGGCTCAAAAGTAAAGTTGTGACTTATATACATCGGTTGCACACAAACATTGCAGGTTTGACGGCATTTTGGGCTGTAACGTGCTGGTCAATGGTCTAAGCTTACAATACATTTTTCTACCAAATGTATGTGATTGTGTGACAACTTTTTTACATTCTTACAGGCAAGACTTGTGCTGTCGACATCGATGAATGCTCAGCCACACCGAACCTTTGCAAAGTAAGTCCGAAACTTTTTACAGAAACTTATATAGAGTTGATAACAAGAACAGAACGAAACGTTAGATGGATAGGTTTTGTATGCTTATAACGACGTAACTATGTTGATTTCTTGCTAATATAAAGCCTTGAACA
Source organism: Phallusia fumigata (assembly GCA_008931825.1). Lineage (NCBI taxonomy): Eukaryota > Metazoa > Chordata > Ascidiacea > Phlebobranchia > Ascidiidae > Phallusia > Phallusia fumigata. The sequence continues at coordinate 26,294 of QXVZ01003255.1, forward strand.
ATATATACAATGCCATCAAGGTCTCGTAAATAACATTAAAGCACCCGTTTACGCAAACCTTACCACAACATGAGAAGTCGACGCCAAACCCCTAAAATGAGAGACTTTAATAGCCAATGACCCTAAAACGTCGAAACCCTCAAGTAGATTAACGCAAGTTATCACATCACCGGGTTTAAAACAACATCCTATCGTCGCAATCTCATCTCTTTTGCACTTGAAATTAATTGCTGACTTACTGACGGCGTTCGTAGGGTGCGGTTGGCTATTTCGCTTTTAATCAAAGTAATTATCTCCATCGGCGTCTCACGAGTTAATATTTGACGAAACACGAGCCAAGATTGCCTCAAGTCACACCTATATCCTTCAGCAAATGTCGGGTTAGCTGCCTATAGGGCAGATTTTCCGTGCTTTGGTTGCTGTTGGTCGAAAAACGGTGGCCCGAAAAAATCGACAAGTACATCTTTCTCCACCTTTTAAATGCGATTTTAAGGCCCAACAATGTCAATCTAAGAATTTTTTCTGTGAAAAATAACATGTATTGATGTTTTGACTGCTTTTATATGGTAGTGGCTTTAATAAGCAGCCCCATCAAACTGTTAACTTTCGCTGGTGGTCTCTGCGGCGCCTACAACATGTTTATTATCATCCAAGCAGCTATTCACATGTTAGCGTCGGCCTTTCGCGTTGTGTGGTAACTAACATCATCGGAATTTAGCCACTAAACAGGATTTTTGCCTTTTGCTGGTCTCCCGGGAGTTTCCAACGCTCTTTTGCCTCTAAATCCCCGTGTTGATATGTGGAAGCCTTAGGGTTTGGCGAAAGTGCTGTGCGACGAAGTGGTGTGTGTTTGATAAATAGCGGTGAAGAATTTCGCTGTTAACCGTCAGTCAAATGCTCACAATCGAAATATGAGCTTCATGTGTTGAGCTTCCTTTTTCCTTGTGTAAACTTTGGTGTTGGCGGCAACTTCGCTAATTTCGCTGCAAATTCGCAGCTCCGAGTGACACCGTTAAAAACCTTTTGCTCGAATACTGGTGTATTCAATTCTGATCTATTCAAAACGTAATAAACCAAAGTATTCTAGAACAATCTATTAATATTCCAAATAGCGCATACAAAGCGTGGTGATGGCATGTTTATGTTTTGGAATGTGTCAGCGTTTGAACAATGAGGGTTAACTAACCTCGAAATGGCGCCAATTGTCGAAACTTCATGTCATGAATAATTAAACGCGCTATTATTCTCTTAATAATTCATGAATCGTTGTCAATTTAACACCTGTATTCGTTGAGATTATCTGACATTTCTATTTTAAGACGAAGAAAGTAAAATTTTCGAAATTTCGTTTTAAAATAGTCATATACAGTTGCATGTTTGAAGGAATGTCATCGAAAAAAATAAACGAAATCTGAAAAGCTGCAAAACTAAAAAAGTTGTAACAAATGATAATTTTAAGGTTTTAAATACTTGTATTTTCCAACAATAAGAACAGTATTTGTCGAAACGTAAAAAATGTTTTACTTACAAGTAAAGCCTTTTATCTTCAATGATTTTAATATTGTCCTTTTAAAACCTTGTCCGTATATTAAGTTTATAAGCGGAATTGGACTGTGTCAAAATATGTTCTCAAGTTGTGCTTCAACTTGGCATCCGATAACATTAAAGTGTTGAAGGTATATCGGCAATATCTTGTGCACGTTGCAACCTCAAGTTGTGGCGAGTGCTGGAGGGCGTTTGTTGCTCGTGTTGTGTAAGGGCAAGGTCACACGCACCCAGAGTAACACCTGCACATTTTGTAACACAACAACCCCGTATCAAAATCTGATGTGACTTTTATGGATAAAAATCGAGCTTATTGCTTCAGCCCAGTAAATTATGAGAGTAGCAGTCTTCAAACTGCAATAAAAAGGAGAGTTGTGGTAGTAAGGCCACCACAGATGGTAAAACATTGAAAATATAACTGCTGCGCGTAATTTCATCATTTAAAGAAACCCCTCAACATGGTACTGTGGGTAGAAATATAAAAGTAGTACAGTAGTATTTATGTAGCTTGATTTACATTAATTAGGTAGCTTCACATTTGCATTGCAAGCAAACATAACCTTGTTTTTGTGTCATCGGGGAACAAAAAAGGTAGTAAACATACATTGGTCCCTAAACCACCCCCGCCTGCCATATGTACCCACTCTCCCCCCGCCCGCGCGGCCATTACACCCCGCCGATTACTTATTGATGACGTTTCAGCGCGCGTCGAGCCGCAGAGCGCACGCACACACGCGCTGTTCGTCTCGTGCACACGCACGGCGTGGGAAAGAAGCGATTCGGTCGCTCGACGCTCGGATTAGACAAAGAGCGAGCTGCGCTTCGAGATTTCTCGCTTTCTCAATTAAAGCCACTTCGGTCTCACTCGGCTGGCCACCGCCACCCCTTGCTACTCAAGTTACCGGGGACGGGGGAGCCTGTTGCTATGGTAGCGATTAACGTCATTAAGTGCTGGGGCAGTGGGGCGGAACGGTTCTGATTCAAATCAATGTCCAACTGCGGTCATTGTTTTCTTGTCACAGTTAAAGTGGCTTCCCTTCGACCCCAAACACTCAAATTTCCCTTGTCCTTGTGAACAATAGTGGGCTGTAATGGAGCAGCGTTTATCACTGGGCATACGCTTACGCCAGTTAACTTGATAAATCAAAAAATCCGTTGTTTTGGTTTGATATAATCAGTCGACGACTTTTCCATTTTTTTTATGGTTTCTAAAAAAAACGAATCTGTTGAAAAGCGGTTTTAAAGAGTCACCGTATAAACATTATTGCTTGACTGTCGTTAACTGAAATGTAAACTTGGCGAGTTTGCGGAAATGTTCTGTCAACTTAGCTGTTGAATCACATCATGGTCGCCTTGTGTACTTTTCACATGCTCTCTGTGGCTATGACAACCATTTTATGTACTTTTCATCGGGTATTCGTATGTTTGTAATCGTGTCAGTGTTCGAAACCAAAGTCGTTAGCATAGATTCTTTGAAAGTCAACTCTAATCGCGAGATCTTAACATCCATACATATACTGTTGCTACCAGGCGTTGTATAAACTTATAATAGCTCTTCTGACAAATGCATTTGCGCGTACCGACGTTTCAACGTTCTATACAGGTCGTCTTC
>QXVZ01003262.1:6335-27856 GCA_008931825.1 Phallusia fumigata
TATTCGGTTACACAATGCACTTATCAGGAATTTGAAATGATATGAACTTTCTACTCCTGATTGGCACCCATCTGTCTGTGTTTAAAAAAACGCGTTTGGGGTTAAAACAAACCAACAATACACCTGCGCATATAGCTATGTCAAGTTTACCGCTATAATGATGCCCGATTTAAAATAAAAAAAGTTGCTCTTGAACTTGTAGATGGTTGTTTCTTTTAGTTTGTTTTCATTGGTTTGGTAAAAATGACAAATTTGAAAAAGCTGAAAAGAAACTGGGTGTTTAAAATAAGAGATTTTCCATTGTATTACAACTGCCTGTAGATGCGAAAACACAAAAATCATCGCATGCGAACAATCAAGTGTAGCAAAAATAATCAAACATATGCAAAAAACATAAAACCAGCGAAAACCAGTTTCATTATTTGTGATAATAAGTGTTGATGCTGCTCACTCTTTACCATCAAAACCAACACCGCTTTAGGCCCAAAAACCACCAATTCCCCCATTGAGAAAAGCCAATCAACACACAGAGGTGGTGTAGCTTACGATACTGGCGCTGTCGTTGGTCGTGGCAGCTTTGCCAAAGTTCTTCCCCTGTTGTTTCGAACCTTTCTTTGCCCCGTTGGTTTTCAGCTGCTGCTGTTGCCCGTTTTCGGGCGTGGTTCGCGATCGGGAAACCCCCTGCGTCACGTGACTAGGCAGCTTGCGGATCGTGAAGCCTGAGCGTCTGACGATTCGTCGCTGGGAGATGGGCGGCGCTTTGACGACCTCGATCACGCCTGTGATTGGTGGAGTGCTCGAGCGGCTCGATGACGCTTCGCTCCAGGCCTGTTGTGATTAGTTTAAACAGTTAGGATATGTGCTTGAACAACAGTTAGTTTTAAATATAGTTTACCCGGTGCATGACTAGTTTGCCTACAGCTCTATTACCAAATTTAATCAATTTGTTGTTAAAACTATCTCCACATACGAGTTAAACTTCAGTAATTTGATTCTCAGAATAGTTTTTAGGCAATTAGTGTCAACAAACACTTTGTTTTACTCTAACAGTTAGTGATAGTTTGGAGCTAAAGTTCAACACTAGATTCAGCAAAAACACTGAGAGCATTTCGTAAACCGTTAGGAGCAAAGCCTTGTACTACGTAGGGTCTTCGGTTCGAAACCCGGTTGATTCAAACCGCTTTGTTTCAATAAGCTTGTGCGGTCTTGCATAGAACTCGGAACTCGGAACTCGGATGAGTTGTGCTAACGCAATTTCGCAAATTTCAAAACAAAAAATTCCCAAAACATAAAAGTTAAACTGCAATCGTAAGATAAACAAAGATGTTCTTTTATATTTGTATAATTGGTCACCGCCCCTAATTTCCACTTACTTTCCATTGTATTCCAGTGTTAACAGAAAAAGTGAACTCGATTCCTTTCATATCGAATTTCGGCTGCGAATTCGGCAGAGCAAAGTCAACGAGTGGATCTTGACTTTTGAGGAAAGCTTCCAGACGACGTTTCTGCATTCGTTCACTTTTTAAAACTGCAAATACAAATAAATTAAATTGTGTATTTTTGCCTTTTTGTTAAAAAATATTTTGAGGTTTCATAAGACACCAGAAAACTAGCCTAAATATATTTGCAATCCTTTTGTGCAATTGCAACTCAGAAAAAATAAATGATAATTTTGAAATACCTCTCGTTAAAATTAATTAATAAATCCTGACTCAGGTGGCGAAACGAAACCTTACTTGGTTTCTTTCCTTCCCTCTCGGAAGGCGACATCGCTGTAACGAACCCGGCCCAAAACGGCAGCAATTCGTTAAAGACAGTGTGCTGGGAATCATCGAACAAAGTGGAAACATGAGGCTCGCGACCCTTGTCAGCCACGAAAGCGTCCATTGCCCGACGCAGGCGTTCGGCAGTTCCTGTTTTGATGTCGATCTGCCATAATAAATGAATTTCTCGTGTTAAAAGGTCGCCTCAATGGAAAATAAATATCGTATTAGTTTTTCTGTAAAATATTTAGGGACACAGTACAGGTCATATTCCCCAAAACAAAGATGCCGGCTCGGCTGGTGGAGAAAAACGACTTTAATTCTTTTGTTAGCAGTGATAAAGGCATGCGTTTTTGTCGAATCGTTTTTAACAGAAAAGGTGTCGTTTTTGTCCTTTTGAACCAGAATCTACAGATTCTGTACTAAAAAACTCCTTTTTGTTTTGTTTGTTTTCCTTAGTGGACGGCACATGATGTGGTATGCTGAGTGGACGGCTAAATATTTTGCTTTGAAACACAAAATTTAAAAAAAAGCGTTTGTTCTCCGGTCTCAAAAGTAATATTTCAAGGTAAAATCTTCTCGCTTTTGACCATGTACGCAGGTACGTTTGTACGTTACAACTCCTTAATCACTGAAGAAAACTGCTGAGATTATTTTTGCGACATAACTTAGACTTCTTCGAAATGTGCTCATTTTTTAACAATAGCCTACTTTAAGGTTTTGGGTCGAAACGGCAATTTCGGTACCTGATACCTAATAGGTACCGGTATAGCAATCCCTGTATTATAACATGTACAGAATTCTAGCGTATGTATACGTTCTACAAATACGTTAATATTTAAAATTTAATATACCTGTAAGGTTGGTTGCATCTGCGAGTCGATGAAACAATCTCGAATGCTTCTGATCTTCGCTTTCAGCATGACAAGGTCGTAGTCGGTGTGGAACAGAGCGAGAAACTTGTTGACTTCGACGTAAAACATGAGATCGTTGTGGATCAGGGGAAACCCCTCCTCGTTTCCGAAACCCTAGGGATGTGTGGAAAAATGAATTGTTTACTATCAAATATTTATAATCGTTGCGTTTATGATAAAATACTAGAATCGTTTTTAATTCATATGGCTGAGAAACGTCCATATAGGGTTAGGTAAACCTTCAGTCTGAATGTGAGGGCGTCTTAGCACAGAACATAGTTGCATCACAGATTTAGGCAAAACAAAGATATGCATTTTCCAAAACTGTGATGTATTCCCGAAACAGAAAATACAGCGACATGACCCAAAATGCGCTTCAGTTGACCAAAAAATCTAGTCCTGTACTGTATTTCTAATTCTAAAACAACATTCACATGTGACCTCACAGACAGCACATGCGTTTCATGCAAGTGTGAAATGGTAGAAAAGTTACTTATAACTACCTGTAAGTATTTGTAGAAGTGCATTAATTCCAGCGGCAAGTTGCCCTCTTTAGCGCGATCTAGCGACTGGTTAAACATGATCTTGTGTTCAGAAGTGGGCGTCTGTCTTGCCGAGTGCTTCCCCAGTGCTCGTCGCCTTTTGCTACTCGGCTTCAGCGTCAGAGTTTTCAGCGCCAGCTCAGCTGTATTGAGATGTTGTCCGAGGTCGCTCCGTATCGACAACTTGTATTCCTAACAGAAATATAAAACGGTTTAAGTTTGTTACGTGTTAATGGGCAGGATATGTGCACAAGTATACGATAGATGTAGTGTTTGTTGATGACGTCGTCCGGTCAATGACGTCATTGAAACTTACGATACACCGTTGGAACAATTTTCAAGGTAGTATAAGCATTCAAAACACGGCAAAACTAAAAAATGTCATAGGAAAGTAAAAAACAAATAATGACAAAAAATTTACCTAACAACGCACCGCAGGCGAAAGACAAACTGTAAGAACAACTACAAAAATAATATAGAGCCGTTATCCTAGTGTTACTGACTTACACAATAATGAAAAGTGTGTATAAAACAACCAAGTGCTGTAAGTACCGCCACAAAACAAAACGTGACGAGAAACTTTACTGAGCAGTACGAGAATTCAAACACGCAGTTCCAGTAACTAAAAAAAACAAGGACTTCAAACCTTCAGCAATGTATTGAAACCCAGTGAAAAATTTGCAGCAGCTTGGTCCAATGTTGGGGTGACGTAATCTTGGATCTCCAGCACAGATTCATTCGAAGGATTGGGAAGCTCCCGGAGAAGTTGGGAGGAACGATCTGATGGCATCGCGATCTGCTTCGGTCCTGAATGTCAACCGTAAAAATACAAGTTTAGGAAGGACACCAAAAATTGAAATCATTAGTTTCATCATCGTGTAATCATCTACAGCAGTGGTTATCAACCTGGATTGAATTTTATGACTTAAGGGAAGAATACCCACTTTATAGTTACGCTATTCATGATAGGTGCTACTTCTTTGTATATGCACCAAGGGTCATACATGAAAAACGTTTAGAAAACACTGATCTGCGGAAAAGTAACGTTTTACTCTATGTAGCATTTAGGACGAACTGAAAACTTGGTTTGCCCCACAAACTTTGTCAGTTGGATTTATTTCAAGTACACAATTACCAGTTTTAAACAGTCACAGAAGAAATAAACAACCCATTATTACAATTAATTGCAATAAAGCAGGCTGTTTACATACTAAATTAGGTATTTTAAATTCACTCCCTAGGGGTAAGATAAAACAAAAACCGTTCTCAAAGGCAACTTACCTGTAGAATGCAGATAGGTTCGAACTAGTTCAGAGGATAGAGCGCTTCTCCTATCAACTTCACTGGATGGGACAGATAGCAGTGCGTCACACAGTTGGTACATCTGCATCACGTTCTGGATCTGTGAACCACAAAACAATTGTAAATTTGTTTGAACTGATAATTCCACCGACCAATCCAAGCAAAACCCGTTTCAAACAACCTTTTCAAACAAATTTTTGTGACTAAATTCCTAACGCAAAGTTTTTGTGTTTTGAAAGAAGAGTTACTTATAGAAAAAGCCTTACTTATAACTGTACAGCATCTGTGTTGCAATTCAGGGAAACAACTACAACATCTGTGTTGCAGCACTCACGCTAATATTAGCTTTGCTAACAAAAGAAGGTTGCAACATGTTTCCCAAACTCGATGATTCAAGTCCAATACACGTAATATAAGAATATTCCTTTTCGTTTTCGGGTTCACTTTACTATTTAGCAACAGCTGTCAGTCCTATTTATGATGTAGATTATTTCTTTAACCAAAATCGGTTAGTCAATAAGCATAAATGAGTTCCTCGAGAAATAAAAATTCAAATTAAGACGGGCAATTTACCTCCACACTCTCACATTGCGAGATATATTTCCTTAAAAATGTGTAGAGGAGTTTATTGGCTTTAATCTCAGCAAAAGTAAGACGGTTTGGATGTTGCGACATCATTGCCTTCTTCTTCTTCTTCCTGCGCCTTCTCCTGTCCTCCTCGCTTCCGAGTTCTCCGTCTTCTCCATCCTCCTCCTCCTCTTCCTCTGATCCTTCTCTTTCTTGCTCCTGTCCTTCCTGTTTTTCTTCTCCGTCAGTGGGAAGCCTAAACTGAACCTACAAATGAGGAGATTAAATCAAAGCATTCACTCCGATACGTCCAACGCCTGTCTCGTTTAATGTTAAACTGGTGTTTGGTTTAAATGGCTTTTTTTGAACAATAGGATAAAAATGATTTGAGTCTGAGACCTTGTTCAAACATTGGCTTTCAAAAAAACTCGTTGGTGCAAATTTGTGTGTTAAAGTTTTTCTTGAACAACCGATTATCGATGTATTTCGCACAAATCAGTATTTTTGCAGGGTTCGTCAAAATCGCAAAGATTGTTCAACTGACTGTAAACCATTTCGCAATAGCAGATTTTTTAACTCAAATTTTGACCTTTTTATCAAAAATCCACGCTGAAAATTGTTACTTTGCACACCTAGCCGCCAGGTTTCAAGGTTAATCCAAAGCTTGTACTAGACAAAGTTACATTAATAAATATTAAATAATAATGTCGCCTATTTCTTCGATTCAATCCCGTTTAGTCTAGATTAATAAATACTAACAGAAGCTGCTCATTTACTTTTGATGCTTGATGATCCCGAAAACCGAAGCCAGCTGTTTTAAGCCGGGCTGTTTTTCTTGCAGCAGTTGTCTTTTTCGGCGGAGGTCGCTGGGGTTTCTTGGCCCCCTTCTGTCGAATTGAGTTAGCGAGTTGTTTGATCCGTTCCACGTCGTACGAGTACATTGTACTCGCAGAGTCAGTCTCTGTTGAAGAATCGGCATCTACGCAATAAAAAAGTTGTCAGTCTTCATTCTATTGACTTTAAAACCACAGTTTATCAAACTAAAGATATTGTGTTGGTTTGAATCTTCTTCCGGTTGTGGTTTGACAGCCTTTGTTGCTTTTTAAAAAAATTTCAATGTGAATTTAAAGGCTGCGGCGCATTGTTACTGCACTGGTTCAGTTAAAAGCAATCGTTAGAGTTTGTAAAACGCAAAAATTTTTATTGCCAAATTATCGTTTCTGTTCTACAATTGAGTTCCAGATGACAAAAAACACAAAAAAACCCAAATACGAACATTTTAAATGCACAGGGAGCAAGGTTGGTACATGACCAAACCAACTGCTTAAGATTTGCCGGTTTGCGAAACTAACTTAACTTACCGTAGTACCAATGCTTGCTAAAGGTAGTGGTGGTCTCACTCATGGAAGTGCTGTCGCTTCCTTCCTTCCGATCTTCTGTGATAGAGGAAGTTTCCGATGGCTCAGTGGTAGCTGATTGGACAGATCGACCCTCACGTGACCTATAACGAAAACCCTAGACTGCTACCAGCACATAACCAATAATTTCACCATGTGATTACTGCATTTACATTATTGTCTCATAACCTGTGAATGTTTTATTTGTAAATTCTGTCTGTGTTTTGGTGTTGAGTGAGTCATTGCTATACCCCACCTAGAATCTTGATGGGCCTAAAAATTGTTGATGGTTTTCTTGGGGTCCACGTTGTTAATTGAGATACATAAGCTTGGATGGGTCATTTTTCATTGAATGGGCAATTTTTGTGCCTATTTGAAACGTCTAAAGAGCATGGAAATCATACTCACTCGATGTAGATTTTAATTTCGTGGTCGTTGTACCTCTGCAGACACGAGGAAAGTACGTTGATTGCGTATTGTCGGATGGATCGGAACAGATTGGATGATATTATTGCTGACGATTCTGTGTGCAAGGTAATCATAATTTAGGTGTATTTTTAATCGGGTAGTGTAATTTTCAGTCAATGCACTGAACACTCTCCATAAACATAGATTTCTTAATATAATCCTCAAGTAATGAACAAGAGGAAAAACACATTTTAAAAACCCTTCTTGACCCAAAGCCTAGCCTAAATCAAAAATATTTTAAGCGACCAAATTCCCAAATCAAAATCAGTTTTACTTTGTCCTGGCACTGTAGCTTTCTTCAGGGCTCGTTGCAATGCAGATATACTGGACAAAAGTTTCTTGGGGGGCTTGATGTAATTCGGCGAATCCTTGACGAGGAATATGTTGAAGAGCATGTAAGCCTCCACAGCTCCAAACGCAACTGAAAAAGTGACTTGTTTGTAAACACCGGAAATGAAAATAAGCGGTTGCTCTTTTTGAGGATTTCTAATTGAAATGGTGCGGCGCTTGGGGGTATGAAAACCGGCAATTTTTGTTCCCGGAGAATTTGTAAAACACTTTCTCTCCAAATGTTTAATTACCTTACGAAAAATATTCAATTGCCACGTGACAATGCATTGCTGAAATCCGTTTTTTTTTAGAAAGCGGAGGACCATTTTTACCACATGCAACAAATAGCGTATTGCAATCCTAAATCTCAACAAACTATTCGCTAAAACGAAGGCCAATAAGAAAAACGACTAACAAAAACGGCCCAACACTGACAATGCACCAAATAGACCATGTTGTGGTCCCTTAAAAGAAATGTTCCAAAATATCTGGTGATTTTTAAAAATTTATGCCATGGCCGGATTAATTTCTGTCATGGGTTCGAATCCCACTGCTGGTCAGATTTTCGAGCCTACATCATGCTGCGAAAGAATTCTCGAAATACATCCAGTTTTCAGATATGTTTGTAAATGGGTTAACCTTCTGCTGAATAGTGCAGTGACTAAAACCAACAACTCGAATCTTACTTGCGTTGTGTTTCACGTAACTCGTTGGAGATTGGACATGGGACGAACTCCATTCGCTCAAATACTCCAAGCACATCCAGAAGTCGTAAGTGAACGTCACAGTTCGATCTTCGTGACTACGAAAGGATAACTAGAGAGGTGGTGTTCCCCATATTTTCATTCCTTATACACTACCAACTCATAATGGTGTTTTCCACATATACCATTTTCTTTAGTGCATTGGATATATTTTCAACACCAACATTATATTGGGTCCTTAAATTTCTTGGCATTTTATAACATGATTGTTTCTGCTAGCATAAACATATGAGTCCTCACGCACATGCAATTTCTGAATGATAGTGATGTTTTTAGGACGTTTAAAAATCAGTTTTACAAATTGAAACAAAAAGTAAAGATTTTCATTTAGAATTTAACTAAATCATTTCCTACATCATGTCAATTTCAATCTCACTGTCAAAAGCAAATTAAACCCCACAGTTACACAAATCGTTTGGCCTGCACCTTTGGCCGACCGTAGTAAACCGCAAACTCTAAACGACCCTTTCCAACGCGGTTTCAGCATCGCACTGTATATCCAAAAACAACATTGCGCTTTTTGACCAACCAAATATAAGCTTACATGCTACTGTACAAGAGAGTGTACCTGTAGATGAGAGGAACTATTATAAAGTAGAACAAACATCATTGTTTTTAAACCCTCCTATTAAACATTGGAGCTAGGTCTTTAGTTTAGTTTTTAAACCCAAGCTATAGTTCAATCTTGCCTCGACAGATACCTGCGAATATAGTTGCGGAAGGGATAGCCAGCTTCGGGTTCAGCAGCCAAGGCTCGCATCAGACGATGGTTGGTAGCGGAACGTGCTGACATGAGACGAATTTGTGAAGTGGAAGGCCGAACTGTCGACTGGCTCTGAGCAGCAACTGACTATGGAAAGCGAAACAAGAAACCTGGTGTACATGATCCATAAACAAGTTGTTCTTAAACTTGTTGAAGCACAGGCCCGCAAGTTTTATACATGGATTTAAAAACTCTTTGTCAAAATTATAACTTAACTCCACACATCCCTGGGGTTTGAACAGTCCCAGCTAAAGAATCACTGATACGTATATTGTAACCTATATGACTTTCTCCAAGACTCTAAATCTGACTACGCGTTTTAGGAGCCGGAGTTTATGCAACCTCTACCTCAAACCGGCGCTCCATGCACCCAAAGGGTCCCGCAGAAAGATTTTTGTGGGAACTATGAGCTTTGAATGCATAAGACGAAGCAACATATCGAAATGAAAATATCAGTCAAAAAATATGGTCGACATTTAACTATAACTTGTGTTAACTGGATTTATAAAAAGGATTTACAGTTTTCAGCCAAATCGTCAAAAAAATCCCGGACACTACAAAGGTTGGAAACCTTTGCTGTAACACACAGTCATTACCCAGCCTTGTCTGTCGGGGGTTTGGGGTTAGGTTCAAGGTTGAGGGTCAGGTAATTTTTTAGGTACAAAATTCACAGTTTTAAATATGCTCAATAGGAAGATACAAGCCCGTACTTGTGTGTAAAACATATCCTACGTTTCGATAAACGCTGTTGACATCATCAGGAATTCCTTTCACAAGTACTGGCAGGTAACTTTTATTTATTACTATTACAACTGTTGGGTCACATGCTGATACTAAGCAGTATTCGACAGTTGCTACAAAGTACGAGAATTTACCAAACCAACATTACCTCGAGCGTTTGAACTGCTAGTTGTGACTGCGTAGTATCAGGGACGGATGGTCGTTCGGGGAGATGGAAATAACCGACAGTGAGCAATGGAAACGACACAAGTTTCGACAAGTTTGTGGTGACGTCATGCATTCCTTCTACGTCATCGTTCCAATAGCCTGAAAAGATTTTTTACAGTCACATGCGATAAAAAGTTGTCAAGATTGGGATTCGGTTTTAAAAAATTTCACGTTGGGCAAAATTGTAAAATATTTTAGCAATAGTTCTTCGACCGCTACCTTTAAATAAATACTAAAGATGCCTAAATTTTTGTCCAAAAAATACCCTTTTTTTGGTAAGAACCAATTAGGGCGAATGACTTGCATACCAAAAGTTACAGTTATTTGAGGGGTTTTGTAATTCTTTTGACAATTTTGACAATTTATTTTATTTAACGTGCGTCGTCATTTCTTCACCTGTTGCCAAATTATCTTTGAAGTTGGGTTTCGAGCTTTGGTGGACGACGAACCTCGGCAGCCAATAGGAGCGCAGTCTGCGTAATACGTCATACTGGGGACGCGCGAACACGTGATAACTCAATCCGTCGCTGGCCTGCGAATTTCACAAAGCAGTGTTTTTCAAAAGTTTTTTACCAGCAACGCCTTTCAACGAGTTTTACCTTTCGACGCAACACTGATAAGAACTCAGTAATGACGCGTATTATCTTAACGATAAAAAAAATCTACGCAACGGAATTATTGTGCGAAGCTCTTTGGAAATTACAATGACACACCAGGGCGTCACGACGTTCAGTCGGAATGAGAAGCGTGGATGTATAGGATTCGACGTGATCAGTAAGCTTTCACAAAACTTTAGTGTCATTTTTTTTCAGAAACGAACCTGTGCCTCCCTGATCTGCTGCCACGATTCCTCGGTCAAAATAAATTTGTGACGATCGAGGATGTCGCGGAACAGGCGATGGCGCCGCAAGCGGAGAGCGCTCTCCTCCTCCAAACTGTCGCCGCTAGATGATGCACCAGAACCGATTTCCGACGCTGTTGATCTGTTTGGGAGAAAAGGTTGTTATTCAAAAAGCAATAATATACCAAAACTGCGAGTTAAATTTGAAAAAGCGGAAATACGCCTAGAACCAGGTAACCTTGCCCTGTACCTAGTCTAAAGCAACATGCTGTAATAGCATTTTTGACATTTTTGATTTTGGTAAACTGCGCAGTGTGCATTTTGTTTACTAATTTTGAAAGCGGAGAAGCATAGGAGGAAGACTACTCAATATTTCATAGAATATATGTGCACATATTTCTAGCTTCTAACTTGGGATAACATTTCTTTCACACAAATGGATTTCTGAACGACAGGCCATCAAGAAACATATTGCTGCATGAGTGTTGGAAGGCATCAAAATACATCGAAAACCATAAAGCATTATTCCACTAAAAAAATGATCAACAACATTTCGCCCATCATTAATAAACCACTCTAAGCACTTCGCGACGCCCAAGTTAGTTGCTACTGCTAAAAACCTGACAAAAAAGGCAGTTTACTGGCAACGGTATATAACGTTCACCTTTTAATAATCCAGACAAAAAACGCCTAAATCATATTACAGACAGTCGCACACGTCCCAGCAAAACAAAGTCAATATTTGTTTTCTTACCCTCTGCACTCAAATCTGGCCAACGCGTCCTTGAAGGCTTCAGTGTCGAGCCAGAAGGCCACAAGAAACTCACCCGCTGTTCCCTTGACGAAATTTAGAAAACTGTCCATTCCTGATTTCTGAAACAAGATGCCCATTGCATTTCCTATCTTGCAAAAACATTTTAGTCTAAGAAGGAGGAGAGTGGTGCCGATGTGTAAAATTATTGGCGATAATAATACCTTTCTTCAAGGCTTAAACGCATTACCAAGCTGGCGGGAAAAATTCACACGGAACCACACAAAAAATAACATGTACCGTTCGGAAAATTCTCTCCTTGATGTGTTGCAGCGACATCGAGTGAACTTTCTCGATCGACGCAATTTCGGTCTCCGTTTCCCCGCAGGACGAATCGTGATCCTCGAAGTCCAGGAACTCGCCAACCACGTCCTCCTCTTCAAACTCGTCCGAATCACCATCTGCTACATCATCATCTACGTCACCATCGTACGTAGTGACGTCATCGGGGCCGTGACCGCCGGTTTTTGTGTTTGCTGTTGTTGTATCGTCGTTTGAACCGCTGTGAAAGTTATTTGTGTCAGGAGTTTTGGTCAATTTCTAAAAGTGAAACTTTGAGATGTTGCAGGGGCATGGGGGTGGCGGAAACGATCCACATGTTTGCTATCAGATTTTGGTCCATGTTTTTACCCCTAAAGTGCCCCCTTGTCGTAAGCAAAGGCTTGATGGACCCCCAAACACATTGGCAATCGATAGCAGCCGCTAACAGTCAGAACCTTACCAACCATTCGTGTGTAACAGACCTAGACGCAAATACAACGCGCCAAATGTTTAATGAGCTCATACCTTGTCACAATCCTCACCATCTGGGTCTGGCTGCTGCCTTGCGGAAGAACAATGGTTGCCCTGTGTGGTTTACTGGGGGAGTCGGCCGTTCGCAACGCACTCTTGCCTTCATACTTCGAGTCTACAACAACGCAGCACCGAGTAAAAGCACTCCCAATCTTCCAGGTGGCCATCGCCAGTGTTTAGATAGGAGTTGGTGGCAAGTACCTGCCAATCATGCGGGCACTCCACCGAAACAGGCACGCGATTTTAGCGGCGTTGTTACCAGCGATATTTATGGGTTTAGGAAGACTCGTACATACAAATATAGACCGGTTTAAATTGGTAAGCAACTTGTTCGACGTCAGCTTATAAAAATCAATCTCGGTTCTGGGGCAATGGTTATTGGCAAGCCTGTTTCGGGGAACAATCCTGCCTGTCAGCGTTATAGGAGACTGATATCGAAAAAGTGTTAAAATAAGTGCTGGCGTGGAAAAACAAACAGTGGATTTCATAAAAGTTGTATTTGTTTTTTTAAAATGACACGCTATCTTAAGAATTAAACTGTCGTTTTGTACTGTCGTGAAAACAACATGACTTTATGTATTGATATTACTACATGCTTTACGCATCTATGCTGTTCATGTAGTAATAAAACCGCACATACTTGACAGGTTAAACTCAGGAGAGGAAAAAGGGGTCCTCTTTATATTTATAACCCTTAGGAAATCACCCGAAAATAAGACCTAGTACATATTCATTTTTAACGAAATGTCTGAATGCCTAGGGTATGCAGGAAAAAATACCGTTTAACGTCCAATTGGCTGGGGTGACAGGTGAAAGGCGGCCGTCGCCTGGAAACGATGATGACGTCATTGCGGTCCGGGCTCTCGATCCGGGGGTGCGGGTGCTGTACCCCTCCTCACTCTCCCAGCGGGAACTAACCCCCAGGGTGTCGGCGCGCGTTGCAATGTTCCGGGTCTTGGCGCTTGTTCCTGTGTAGTAGGAAAGGCTGATAAACAAGTTCAAGCCAAAAGGAGCAAAAATCCGACGAGTTCATCTTAAAGTATCGGGCTAAAAGTTTCGAAAAAGTTATTAAGCGCCACAGTAATTTTGTTTTGATTCTGTAATTTTTTTAACATGTTCAAATGTGTTTAGTCCTCACAGTCACATATAACACAACGGTTTAAAATGCCGCAAGATAGGCTAATGTTCAGTTGCAATGGTGCTGGATATTTCGCGTTAAATGGAGGCTATTTGATTATTGCGTTACATGTGTGAATTTCCAAACTATATTCACTTCCAGTTGTTACGGTTGAAAAAAATATCTACCCGCATATATTTTGAGATTACATAATTTGGTTGTGCATCACTAGACGCTTGTTCCAACAAAACCTTTGAAAGGTCGGTTCTCTAACTTTAACGAAGCAATCGCGAAACTAAGGTGGCACACGGGGAATTCAAATCGTGACTGGTTTGAGAAAGAGTTGGTGAACACACAGGTCATCTTCGGAATGTGGCAACAAAGATAGAAGTACCCGAAATAGTTTGGTTTGGCATCCTCAATGACAGAATGCTATAAATCCCGTTACTTGATTAAAGGACAGTAACCTACACGCCTACTAGAGTTTAATGTAAACAGCTTTCCATAAACAAGACGCTATATAGCAGACAGAACCGGCGGTAGAGTAGATACATGTATCTTGTTACCCGTTGTAGGTGTGGTGGTAACTGGAGATTAAATACGAAGCAGTTAGAAAACAATCGCACTGAGATGTTTTGCGATTGACCAGGGTGCGGAACATTTTAACAGTGGTATTGTATTTGGTAAACCTTGCCTGTGCATTCTTAACAACAGAGTTGGCTGTGATTTATAACAGCTTTAAAAATTACGCCATATTTTCCGATATTTTTGCCCAATTGCGAAGAAGATGTATTAAACAAAACAAAAGAAAGGCTTCAATATACGGCATGAACCTGACCATCAATGGATTTGAAATTCAAATGCTAACCAATGTATTAAAATGCAGAAATGAGATAACATGCTGTTCAATAATAGAGTACATTTAAATCACGAACACAAGACATGGAGCCTAATAAAAAAATGTCAGAATGCGTGTATATTATGCGCACTGATGATGCCAACAGCGAAGGTATTTACCATGTACAAGTTCTGTAGCAATTATGTATTTGAATTAGTGATTTTTAAATGATTTTAACACAAAATATAAAAACATATTCATACCGCTCTGTGCATAGTCGACTGCTGTGGTCCCGAGCCCGGAGTCGGACATGAGGTTGACCTGGCCCGACACCGAATCGCCCTGACCCCTGGATGACGTCATTGTGGGATGAGCGCGTCGCCTGTGTGCCTTGGGACGGCCAATGTCCCGCCGAACCATGTTGTCACCCTGCGTGCTGCTGGTTTCAGTGGCAGAAGTGTCGTACATCGCTGTTGCCGACCAAGTCCTTCCTGCGGGTGGTGTGAAATCAGAAATTGAAGTTCTGAATTGAAAGGGTCTAACCTAGCGAGTCAACCATTACGGATTTGAGTGACATACATTCGACTCAAACAGTCACTTGTTGAAGTTAATAGGGTAGGTAGTTCACAAAAATAAATTATCAAATGCAACTTTCGCTTGTGGTGCACGTAAAAATAAAAATCTTTGCAAACGTTTTACTAATTTGGGGCTAGCGGGATAATCAATTTGACTGTGGGGTCAAACGAAACTGATGACAAACCAGCATAATCATAAAGTTTTGTCCAAATTCGTGAAACATTCATGCCAAAAGTGCATGGACAAGCTGCAAGTTAACAAAAAAACAAGAAATAAGCAAAAAAACAGTAGGACTGAACCCAATATCAGTACAGTAACGACAATATTCCCGAGGAAATGCAGCAGTTATGAGTAGAAAGTTTGGAGTTAGGTCGGGGGCATAGATTAGGGAAAGACTAACAATGTTTTCCAGGTTCACAGCTCCAGTTAAACATTAGCAAACAATCATCAACTCAGGAGAGACAAACAAAGTCCCCCCCCCCCCTCTCCCTCATAAATACTTTCAACAGACGGGCGATAAATCGTACGTACGTTATGCAAACAAACATTATGATCAGGGAAAATGATTTAAAAGCATACAGCTTTTGACAATACAAACTGTTAGGGAACATACTCTTTTTCTAAACCATACGTTCTTAAACAGGGGAACTCCCAAGGGGGACAAGATCTCTTTCTAGTGGGTAAGGGGATGCTAAATCTTTAGGGGTTGGTTTTAGATACACAAGAAATTACTTTCCGAAAATTGCAGAATGGGGTACGAGAAGTGGTTGGTGATTCCCAAGGGGGGCCGACAAGGAAAATGGTTAAGAATACTTACCTAAACTCTATGAGGTCCTTATTCAAATAGAATCACATTTTGTACGTTTGCCAAACTGTACCAAAAAAACAACCAAAACACTTACCTAACCCAAGATTTGGTGGCAAACTGAACGCCCGACTTGCTGGCCTAGACTCGCCAAATCCCTGATACTTTGTGCTTGCCATATCGGTCCAGTCTATAGACGACTGGTTGTCCAGGCTGGTCAGGGCCCTGGACGGGGAATCCATGCGTCCTCCTGGTCCACTCATAATGGATGTGGTGGTGGCGTAGCCCATGGACAACCGACTGTAGCCTCTGATTCTGCTGCTTCCTCTGCGAATGTCCAACGGCCGCAAGAGGAGTTTGCATAGTTTCAATTCTCGGTACATTTGAGTTCTGTTGAAATCAACGAATGGTGCGATGAAATATAACAAACAAGAAACATCAATTTATGGCCTTGGAAAAGTATCAGCATAGATCTAAATGTAGGTTAGTCAAAAACTGCACCCAGATTTAGATGATAGCTGTATCCAAAGTATTTGTAGTGTCATAATCTATTAACTAAAAAAAATTAAAAATATTAAAAATATTTATAAACAGTAGTATTTCCTTGCTGGCGTTCATGCACAAAATGCATCACATAAAAACAAGGGAACAAGTACAACCAGTGGCACTGACTCGACAAAAAGGTGAAGTCTGTGTTCCTTGGCCCAAGCAAGCACCCTCTCTCTTTCATCCTCTTTCGCCCCATAAACCGCAGGCGCCCCACGTCCGTTGGGGTCACTTTCCGACGGCAGATTGAGGTCGGGAAGTGGTTCCTGGGGTTTTACCCTATTACTTGGCGGGGTGACCTCGCAAATGGGGGCAAAAGGGACAGTTTCTTTGTCAACGTCGTGAAACGTTCCGGTAAAGCGACTGTAGGAGAGACGTTGTGGAAACGCCTGCAAAGCGAAACAGGGTTATATTTGGAACACCAAATAGAGGCTTGTTTATAATTCGTATCATGAATGAAGAAGTAGCAATTAAAACCGATATGTAAGCTGCAGACAGTGCACACTCTTTCGACCTGTAAGGTCTCATCAGTGCAGCTGGTGACAGGACACTGGTCGTTTAGGCTAGTGTAGCCAAATTACGGCACTCCAGTTTGTTGTGAGTAACAGGCCGAAAAGCCATGCCTCACGTCATCTGTTCGATGCCACAACTGGACAAAACTACAAAAAAACAGCTGCACTGATGAGACCTTACAGGTCGAAAATCGAGGCATTACTGAATCGTTTGACAATCAATCATGTCGATTTATACCGCTTTGTCGGCCAGCATATCTATACTTAGAACGAGATGGAAATGGACGAATGACACCAAACGAACTAGACGGACTTGCAAATGATCAAACAAAACAGGAACGAATAGACCATCAAATGAACGATCGGAACGTCTAATGTGACAGGTGTCAGGGAAAAGCGCTCGTTACAGTTTAAAGGTTCCTATTATGTCGTCTTATTCAGGATAATCGTTATCTTAATTCGATAAATATAGGGCTAAACCCACCACAGCTGCCAACATTTCACCACATACAAGAATATAAGCCTTCAGCACAACAATACAAACAATAGCAGGGGTCCAGTTTCATTCCAAAGCTCGCGCGCTTTGATAATGTTTACAAATTGGCGTGGTGAGCCGATTGGGCGGCGAAACTGTGAATGGGAAAACTGGAGAGTTTTTGTTCTACCCCGGGATAACTGTTTCCTACTTGGTTTGTTCAGTCGCGCCGAATTGACAATAGCTAGGCAACATCACCTGCTGAAACATTGTGCTTTTGGTTGTTTAAAGGGTGAGGTGGAGTTTGGGGACAACGTTTGGCATACATGACTTTAACCGCCGGAAAACAAACAAGGACCGGTTGATTTATGTCTTGCACCATACGTGCTTATTATGTAATGTAGGCGAAATTTCGTCGGGGTTGGACATCATTAAAACAAGTGGTCTGAAATGCAGGCCACCTTGAATTCAATAAAACAAACGTTCAGAAATATAAAGTTTCTCTAAAACTTCACACTTTTACAGCGAAACATGGTTTCTTAAGATGACAAAAAAACGTGCTGCCAAGAATAAAACGTATCTGTTTTTTTTGCGAAGATTTATTTAAAAACAGGCTAAAAAACACACGTCACGGTGAGATCTGAACCAGAGACCTCAGGCATCACACCTCTACACCACAAAAGCCTGATAAGCCATCAATTATTTAGATTAAGAAGTTTTTATTGTTTTCAGCACTTGGAAATTACCACTGTATTTGCAGTTTAACAATCAAACTTACCGGTAGGGAAAGAAAAGCGTTGAAATATTCCAGAAATGCGTCGTCGCAGGAAAGCGTCTCCTCCAGCGATTCCGACGTCACCACGTCAATGCCTGTGACGTCACATAAGTTTTTGAAACGCAAAGCAACATTTTAGCTAGCAATGTAATGGCGTACTGGTTCATAGTAACTTGTAAGTTTCATTTAATTTGTAAGATAAATGGCATACGCAGAGAGACAAGTACGCTTGATACGAGCATTAAATAACACCCATTTTGGCACATAAATTAGCAATTCTAGTACTAAATACACATTTCGGAACACGTTACTCCACAATAGCATAATACAGATACAAACCCCAACAACGGGAATAACTAAAAACATACAACAAAATTTGCTTACTTTTCATGGTCACCGCCTCTGTCACCACGCAGGCATGCTCGAAATCAACGCCATCCGTAACATGTCACAACTACCGACTACCAATGAAAACAATAAGCGATTTCCCAAAGGCGATTGTGCCAAAACGTCAGCAGCAACTATCGAGCGCCACCTAGCAGGCAATATAATTACAAATTTTAATCACCAAGAGTCTAGACCAGTGGTCGGCAAACTTTTTTTACGAAGGCCCAACTTCTCCATTTAATCTTAACTGGAGGCCCACACAGCGTAAATTTCGTACAAACTAATACGAGATAACTGAGACAAGTTTGTTTCATAAAATTGCATTGAAAATGTCTCTCAACATTATTCAATCTTTTTTGTGTATAAAACCACATTTTTATTTGTTTAAAATCGCCAATTAAATTCATGTCGAGTACACATTACTTTGCTATTCATGTGTTTCAGACCTTGCATGTTCCATCACAATTCATTTGTTACATAACAATTATTTTTGTTTTGTCAAATAACTATTGTTTGTTTTATCACAATGCTTCCCTATACATAACAATTATTTGTCATGTCAAATAATAACCGTTTACATGTAGTGCAATGGAGTACGACTCCGCTTTTTGGCCTCGCCATCGCGTCAGGATCCAGCTCCCATACACCATGGGGCCCACATAAGTAAGGTTTCCGCGGCCCACTAAAAAGTACTAGGCGGCCCACAATTGGGCCGCGGCCCACAGTTTGCCGACCACTGGTCTAGACAGTAGCGGTTTTCCAACTTGTTGAATTGAGCCACAAAACGAATTGATGCAGAGTTTGCTTACCAATCAAGACGAAAGACTTGAATAAACTCTTACTTGCATCTTATACGTAACCCAAGTCGTTGTGTGACATAATCCTGTTTAACAACGGATCAGGTGACTGCGTTTAATTATGTTGATTTTTTAGACTTACAACATGTATTGGAAACAACAGTGTTTTGGTACCATTAAAGCAAATCATTTTTGGGCATTCCTTGCCAGGTTTTGCAAATGTAACGACAGGGGTGTAATTTGAAAAAGTTTTGATGTTAAAACCATACAGAAAAAGAACGTTGTTGTTTGTTACCAGATAAGTAGCAAACCATTTTTGCAAACCATAGAGGTTTAGTCTGAGAACAAAATTCCCACCCTTGACAGGATTTGAACCCGGAAACTGTGAGTTTCTTTAAACCATCGCATGGCCGTTACAGAAAAGGCGAGTTACACGCAATTTTACAAGTGCAAACACGGCAAAAGAGCTTGTTTTTAACGTTAAAATCATAGAAACATAATTTCTTATTGCATGCTTCCTTCCACCAGAGGAAGATTGATTCTCATGTCTGCACAGACACCGCGGATGCTGTTGATGAGGCTGTGGACGTCTTCCGCGTGCAAATCTCCGATGGTGGAAATCCGGAAGCTGTTGGGATAGTTCGTGCGCCTCGGGCAAATCACGTGACCTAGAAAAACATTAATGGAAAAAAAATGTGTTTGGTCTCTTTCCCAGGCATAGCGGTCTAAGGTTTAAAGTACAGAAAGAAGGAATGTTGTGACAAAAAAACTGGTCAAAACGTCATATATACCCAAATACTCAACGTTAGTTTATCCCTAATTATCATAGGGCTGTCACAATCATTCGTTTTTGCCGGGAGTCATAATTCTGTTTCATGCGACTCCTATCAAAACAAAAAAATTAAAAAAAAACACTTGTGTCAAATAAAATCCTTACCCGAACAGCTAAGTTTGTGGTAAAATTCATCGAAGATAAACCGAGGATTCTTTGGATATTTGAAGGTGGTGACAATGAAAGACTCGGGATGTTCGCGATTGTCAAGAAGTTGCTTGAATCCGATATCGGCCATTTCTTTTGTAAGCAGGTTCCAATTTTCACGGTACCTGTAGTCAGGTAAATGTAAACAATTGATTGGAAACAAGTAATTTAACAATGATTCTAAATTGTTGCCAGGGCTTATTCATTTCTGGGTTCTGTCCTACAGCTTTCATGCACAACGACGATAACGACACACATAATCACAGTTGAATTTCAAGCACTTCCAATCAGCAGGGGTAGACGGTGGGATTCGAACCCACGACAGAATCTTTATTTATTCACTTATATTGCCAAAAAAGGTGTGGTTTTCTATTTCCTTGCTAAAATTTGGAAAAAATCTAATACAGTGTCAAAACAAATCAAAAACGGTGTTGATGTTTAAATACATTTTACAGCTAAAATGTACAGGCGAATTTTAGAGAAAATAATAAATATAAACAAGACAAAAATGTTATACTGCAAAAAGTGTCCACTATAACATTTTAGTATCTCAGAAGTGTTTATAAAGCCGTTGTTATCGCATTAACGCCTGTAAAGTTGCATGAATCAAAAGCCAAATCTTTAAAGTTTTGAATTATACCAATCGACACCATTGGTTCTTAAAACAAAAAGCCACAAACGAACCTCTTAGACCTTCCCTCCATTGATCCTTCTTCCTCAAACTCCAGGAGGGCCTCCCGGAACGCCAACATCACGTGGGTTGGAGGAGTGAAGAGGAACTGACCGTTATTCTCGAATGAGTCGTGTTGAGGCGCAATGTCCAAAACCATGCTATTGCTTCGGTAGCGGCACCTGTAAGCCAGTGGCAGCTTTAGAAATGTTTGGCAACATTTCAAGTTTATTAGTTACGAGGTGCTGAATTATGTTCTGAAGTCTAACAGCATAAAGCAAGTTAAATAATTAAGCTATTTTATCAACCTAATTGCATTTTAAAAATGTCTTTCATTTGTGTTTTGGGCGTNGTGTTGAGGCGCAATGTCCAAAACCATGCTATTGCTTCGGTAGCGGCACCTGTAAGCCAGTGGCAGCTTTAGAAATGTTTGGCAACATTTCAAGTTTATTAGTTACGAGGTGCTGAATTATGTTCTGAAGTCTAACAGCATAAAGCAAGTTAAATAATTAAGCTATTTTATCAACCTAATTGCATTTTAAAAATGTCTTTCATTTGTGTTTTGGGCGTAAAAAACAGGTCATATAAATGTATTGCCGTAAAACTTTGCGTTTAAACGTAAGTCATCACATAAAATACTCCCATAACTATTGGGCTTTGGGTAAAAGTATCTTAAGTTTTAAGCCTGACAGTTGTTTCCACTACTTGTAACAACGCATCTAAGCAGTAGACATCCAGGGACACTGCAAACATGCCGGAATGCCTTATTTTTGAAGTAATACAGTTAAAACGGAAATTTGTACTTTTCGATTGCATCCCGTTTGGCGATGACGAGGGAGATT
>QXVZ01003264.1:0-52223 GCA_008931825.1 Phallusia fumigata
ATAAATCATGTCCAGTAGTCGTACCTTTCAGCGGTATTAATTCAATAAATTTCTCTTTCAGATTTAGACTGTTGTCCACACCCCTAATAAACACAGCACACTGTGGTATCCGACACATCTGTGCTCTCGTCGAGGGCAAGTGAAAATGCTTCGAATTCCTTCGTCAATTGCTTTTCTACATCAGCAGCTAATTCTGTAATTCTGGTAGCAACTGTATTTGGTGACAAGCTTATGCCTTCGAACAACTTCTTTTTACCCGGACATAAAATGTCAAAAGACACTGTTTTACAAACAAACCCTCGATGAAGGGTCGCGACGACTTTGCTGTCATTTCACTTATTGCAAAACTTGCTCTTACACACTCTTCGTTGGACTGATATAATTGGCAAAGAAACTCCTTTGCTGATTTAAGTTTCTTAACTTTTTCTCCGCGCATTGTTTCGCAGTGCCGACGAACGTTATATTCCTTAGTAACAGTTATCGTTTGCTGACAAATGTGGCATTGAACTTTACTCCTAATCTCAGTGACAAAGTATAAATTTTCCCATTTTTCTTGAAAAACTCATCCTCAACCTTCCTTTTCTTCGAAATAGAACACATTTTTACTGACTTGCAGTTTAATAAAAGCTTAGGTTCACATAAAACAAAGCTACTAAAAAGGTTTGCAAATGTAAAATACTAGTCAGTATAAAACCGCGCTTAGCTCATTTATACCGCGTTTTAATTTTTTTAATCAGCACTGTGACGCAACAATCGCAATAGCTAAGTCTTATCAGAAAAAAAATAGCACAACATTCTTCCTTAACACCTTGCATCTACTTCTGGCCATCTGTAATTTGGAATATTTGTATCAGGATTTATCGTTGGCGGGGCACTTTAATCGGTCTAAAATGTCACAATTTTTATTTGTTTGCAGAGTCCAGTATTGCAATTATTGACCTTACATTGACACAAAATGAGATAAAGGCTGAATTTGGTGCCTTACCATTTGCAGTTAGAAAACAATAATACAAGTTTTTCAAAGGAATTGAGGTTCGGTAGATATAGTGTGCATTGTGTGCTTCAGCGTAATAATAACAGCAGTTTTAGCAGTGAAAGTTTTAGTACAATCCCATCAGCAGATAATGCTGGTGATCCAGACATCCGTAGTCAAAAAACCATCCGCTAATACAAAAGCAAATACTATGCTAAATTTCGTAACAATCCGCTAATTAAAAAGGTATCAGGGGAAGCATCTGCAAAAGCAAGTATTTATCCAGCTGGCGTACCAAGACCCTTCCCTTTCGATGATGATGTAAAACAATATTTAAGCACTGTTGTAGTAACTATTCCGCTTACAAGCGAGTGGTGAGAGAAATTGTAAGAGTGGTTTTAGCATTACTTCGCCGCAAACCACCAAAACAGGAAATGAATTTGATTGCAACTGTAATCGTAAATGATTATGCTGTGTGTAAGATTTCTCGCCTTTAATGGCGCTAAGCACGTACGGGTGCCTGGAATATTGTCCAGCTTGCTATTGACGAAACAATGCTTCTGTGACGTCATACCCATTGTGGTGAAAGTACTTTGTGTGAGACCACATGGTGTTAGTTTAGTTGTGCTTTGTTTCGATGCTGAACGTTTGTAATTGATAAAGCAGCAGAATACTAACAGATATCTGCTTTTTTCTTGTGTGTAAATAGAACAATTACTGCTACTGAACAGTATACTGTTGTAATTTGTCCTGCGTGGAAAATTGAATTGCAGTTGTTAAGTGAAGTTGGACCCTTGCCTTGGGCATCGAATCGTACGCCCCGGTTATTTGACCGGCAATTTTATTTGTCCATGTGTTTTGTGTTGCGTTAATTTGGCTCACAATTAATTAGGATCTATCTTTACAGTGCCTATTGTCAACTTTGCTTTTGCCAGAATTTAAAAGCTTGGATAGATCAAAGTTTGGTACGTGAGTCTTTTAGCGTTTGTGTTGACGCTGTTTTAGTGTGATTTGTTCACATTTTATTTTGTGTTGTATTTTCTTTGCAGAAAACTGCCTTCTTTTTGGCGAGCGTTATTCATCTTGATCGAAAATCAGTCTGTTGCTCGCACTGGCAGTTTTTTCAAGCTGTGAAGTTATACTGTGCTTGGGTGCGGCTATCCTGGTCATGCTACCTTGAGTGAGGCTATACGAAAAAGGCTTAACAACCAGCAAGCTTACAAAATGCAATTTATAAAACCGAAATTATCTGCGACATTAAAAAGGGCAGTTTGTTTATTTAGTCCAACCAATTAAAAACACACAAAAATTCCAAATCTCTTTGCACTCAAACTGTAGAGGAATTAAGGAAACTCTTCAAAAAATAATTCGGCCCTTGCCTTGCACCACATGCGAAGCTGAAAGATCGTTTAGCGTTTTGCGTCATATCAAGGCATATCTGCGCTCCACATGACGCAGAATCGTTTCCACGACACTATAAAGATGTCCTTAACAAGTGGATCAACAAATGCCAAAAATAGTTGTCGAAACAGCTTTTTTTGTGGTCATTTGCAGGCATCTTTTTTGTGGTCACGTATTGTCTATTGATGCAAACAAACCATGGATGCCATTTTAACAACAATTTTGCCAGAACTGGCGAAAGATGCTACAGTTTACAGAATTCTGCAGTTTCTGGAAAATTTTGGTGTTTGGAAAGTGCAAGACTTCGATCACATTGAGGTTGGAGATTTGCTTGACCATTTTAATTTGGCGCGGAGACTTCTTAAAGCCACACAAACTGGTAAATCTAGGTAGTTTTTGCCTCTTTCAGGTTCTGTTACCATCACAATTATATCTTCAATTCAGCAAATCCAGCTTTAATCTGTCACGCGGCAGCACAGAATATTGTCATGGGAAAGTGGCTCATCTGAAGGAAGCCAGCATGCAGTGGGCATACCACTTTGAAATACCATGGCAAAAGTACTAGCATTGACGGAAGCAGTTAAGAATGGAAATAGACCAACTGTTGCACAAACTAAACAGCTGATTCATAAAATCTTTAAGGATGTTTTGAAGGTACATAAGTAACTTTTTCTGATTTACCCGCTTCATAATTGTCTTTTTTGAGTAATTTATGTTACTTTAAACTTTGCAAACCAATCATTTAATTTATTAGTTGAATACGTACCTTGCGGTGCTCCACATCTAGATTATTGACAAACCTGGCAGAAAAAACCTTGAAAGAATTGCTATTTTCATTGTAGAAAAGTATTCCTTGAAGACATAATAGGTGACATTCCAATTGGAAAGGCAACTCATTGACCTATGGTAGAGGGTTAACATTAAAACACCCACATCGGATTATGTTTGGCTCTTCTTCGTACCACATGTACGGCCAGACATTATAACCATGTCTGGCACGTGCCTGGTAAACCCTTGCTAGTTGCGTCGTTTAAACTAACACCTGTCTGGTCTGTTTTTCCTTGTATTCGCAGTTGTTCACAGAGGTGTTAGTTTTTCGAATTTTATCAGTGGAAGTGCTAATGGAAATAAAAAAGTAAAAAAGAAATGCGCTTACGATACACAGGGATCCGTAGCCTGCTGCAGGTGTCGGCGTGTCAGGGTAAAACGGCTGCATCTCTTTTGGTTTGCTAGACTTTCCCCTTAATGCACAACCGACTCTTACGCCATTAAACACCCTTTTCATTGCCGAGCCAATTTTATTATGTGTTGACTTGTCATGTTGCGTGTTTGCTTTTAATATGTCCAGAATTTAATCGTTTCCGGTTTAGAATCCATACAATCTAGTTGGCTCGTAAGGTGACATATTTTGCTCTATGTGTTTTCGTGGTGATAGGGGTCTCTTAAAAGATTTGTTGTGGGAAAAACAAGAGCATGTTTAAAATACACCACTCCAGGAAAGCGTAAATTAACTGTAGTTGGGCAAGTACAACATGCTCGCTATCTATTGGTTGTTTTGCTGCTTGTGAACCCGAAATGTCTCTTCAGAAAAAAAAACTTCCGTGGACGAATCCCCTATTTGCTGTTTTGAATAGCTTTTTTTGCATCGCCCATATGTACCTACAATTGCCAAGAATGGTTTTAATCGTAACAACTTGACAGATCATAGTGCAAAGACAAGTCGTCTAGTCTGCTGCAGGTGTGGCTTGTTTTTTTCACTAGCTTCTGAATATTGGTGACATATTTTGGCCACTTTCATTCACTGGTTCCTACCAGCTACTGTTTGGGTACAATGTTAACACATATAAACTGTTTCATGCTTTTGTTCTGCAACCATAAAAACAAAATTAACAATGAACTAAAACAAAAGTTTTTTCATGTAGGGCAACAGTATACACTTTTCATGTCACTGGAAACTTTTGTCATCACACAATCGTTCTGCAAACCAAAAACTTCAAATATTCCCACCATTTTAGAATTTACAGGCAAAATGAGTGAATGCTGGCATATTGTTGAATAACAAAACACACGCAATCATCAACTTTACAAATATCACATGCATGGTACACCTGTTTTTTTGTACAAAATAGTAGAACCAGCCTTCGCGTTTCGTTTGATAGTAAACAATTTATCAGACAACACATGTTTTAAAATATTGTCAAAGAAAGAAAAAATTGTATTGTTGAATTTTTTCTACTGCTGCCGTCACAGGTTTATCAATGGCAATTGGCTACTTGATCAAACCATCAAATATTATCTTCACTTGTTACTTTAGTTGTTAATAAGTATCTCATAGCAGTCGAAAAACAAAAAAAATGTTATAGTGCTCAGTTGAAACATCTTTACTTTTTAAAATAACTACATCAATATACAACAAAACATCCTGAACTGCATTGTTTTCCAATGCAGTAAATCGGACATGGGTCCTAGTTTCCTATTAAATCCTACAGGGATATAATCTTTATATTTTACAATTTCTTCAGATATTTTCATTAGAGTCATGGATGATAATCTTGCTTGTAGTTGTTTTGGTACACCACGACATAGTAATAATCTTCTCATTACCCCAAGACATGCCAAGTGCCTATAACCATTTCTACATCAAAATTTGACAGTACTGAAACGCCCCTATGGTGATTGGCGTATGTTTGCTGTATGAAATCATAATCTGTTCGCTTTTCACCATTTCTTAGAGGCTTCTCCAAAATTCATCAGTGATGTATCACCCGATTATACTGCCGTATGATCACAATATGACAAGACTGATTATATTTCGCCATCATCACGAGGTTGACCACTGTGGAACTGCCTATATCTAGACGTCACTTCGCCAGCGCTTTTGGATCATCAAAGGAGGCGCCGCCGTAAGAAATGGGCTCAGCAACTGTATGCTGTGGCGCAGAAACAAATGGCCGAATTGCCATTTGCCCGACTGAAGCCCGTGCCGCCGTTTACCAACGTTGGCATCGGCTACTTCGGTCCGTTCACGGCGAAACGAGAAAGAAGTGCAACGAAAAGTTATGGGTGCACATCGAAGTAGCACCTGCTAAGAGGGT
This sequence comes from Phallusia fumigata, assembly GCA_008931825.1. Lineage (NCBI taxonomy): Eukaryota > Metazoa > Chordata > Ascidiacea > Phlebobranchia > Ascidiidae > Phallusia > Phallusia fumigata. Next base: position 5,470 of record QXVZ01003264.1, read on the forward strand.
TACGCTAAGTCCTGCAAGTTCTCCAACAATCACGACTAGAGTCGTACCTTAAACGACAGGAAACCAAGTGGAACTTCAAAGTTCCAGTTGGACTTGTCAATCCAAAAGACTGCTACAATCGTAGGCGATAGAAACACATTCAGTACCTCACTGATGAATTTTGAAGAAGATGGTCATGGTAATATTTGGCTCAACCCCGACGTCGGTGGGAGATGGGACGCGTTTTCGGACAGCCACGGTGTTGTCTGTCAAGTCGCAGTCCGTGCCACTTGCAAGCGGCCGATTGCAAAATTATGCTTGCTCTGCGAGCACGCAGAACCAGTGAAATGCATCCGACACATTCAAGTCACAGCCATCGAACTGGCCCTGGATTGCGGTGCATGCGAAGAAAGAAGATATATCGTGGAGGCTATGCTGACGACTTGCTTGTTGCATTACACATTTGGTACGCTGATATATGCTAGGTTGGAGCTTTGCTCACCTGCGGCACTTTCGCCTTCGACGCGATTGATTGCGACAGTGGTGTTTCTTTGTTTTCGTTAACTTCATTGTTTCGTGATTTCGATGTTTTTTTGGTTGATTCGTAAATGTGTAACCACACCTATAGGGGGGAAGAATGTAACATCGTGAAATCACTCAACGGTATTACTACGTCACATCACTTGATGTCGGATTGCACCACAATAAGTTTCTGACGTTGCACTCTGCATCAACTTCCACATTAATCGGTAGTTTGCCATGAGCTACGTTTTTCCTTGGGACGCTGTCGGACTTCTACTGGGTTAACAAAATACTCAGACGCTCTAGGCTTTATCGTCGGTGCAACGATTTCCTTATCGCGCCTTGACCCCATGATTCTACTTCCATAGAGAGAATTTTCCACCTCTGCACGCTCCAAAACAAACTGAACGAAGTGACTTAAACCCAGCCTGACGATTGGTTCGATGAAGACCTTCCACCGATCGTTCTATCCATCGTTCCTACAAGCGATAGGATAACTTTTCTGTCACCATCTGCACAACAGGCTTCGGTGAGCTTCAATTTGCTTCAAAAGTTACATCAAGTTAATGCACGACACGCCTTTGACTCTCTCGATCACCCCAACAACGCGTTCAGTAACACTGAACCGGAATGGCAATAAGTTACGTAGCCGTGTTGGTCCGATCGGGCCACAAAAATAGGATAATAGTTGATGTATGATAATTACTCAATGAACGCACTGTAGAAAATACATACAAATCACCGGTCACATGTGTGCACTACAAATCGCGATTAACTACAGCACGCCAATATTAAACACTTACCGACGAACACGTGAACACTGGTTACTTGTACAGTCGGTCGACACAAAACAGGTATGAACTTTAGTCTTAGACTTCGCTGCAAATGAGAACTATTTACTACAAGCAACCCTAAACATTCTTTGCACTGCCATGCTGCACAGCAAATGAACCTGGCAACTTATAGACAATGGTCTTCGAAGCAAACATAGCGAAACAAAAAGTGAGACGGAAACGCATCGAAATCAATCAGCAAATCATCACAATCAGAGACATTTTGGAGTACGTGTCGCCACTGAATTTGTTGGACATTTTTTCATTTACTGAAAAACCATTGCAGCAAATCCCGTCCTCTTGCAGATTCGAACCAGAGCTTCAAGCATCTTTACTCCAATGCGGTTTCTGCTTTTTGTATTGATGACTGTAATGAGTGAGAAAATACGCTCAATAGCTGCATCACTTGTAGGTGTTGCCATACATAGCCAGTTCATAAAACACAGCAACATTACGTCCGTCTTTACTCACATCTATCCAAGCTGTTCTGGCTACCAAAGCGTAACTTGCGGATTTCCAAGAGGATCTATTATAGGTCCGCTGCTCTTCATATTGTACATCAATGACTTACTAACAGAATCAAGATTCAATACAAGATTATTCGCAGATGACACATTTCTTTAGATGTTAGATAGCAACTTTTCTGTGCTGCAAGAAAATGTTAATGTAAATTTGGCAAGGTAGATAATTGGATATAAGCTATCATTAAACTACACAAAAAACAAGTTTATGACATTTACAAACAAAAGGCACAACCTTCATTCCACTTTCAAATTAACTCGGACAAAAAACTACAAGAGGTACAAAGAGTAAATCACCTTGGCGCGATTTTCGACTACAAAATAAATTTCAATTCTTACATTCAATTCCTTTGCAAAAAAAAATAAGTCGCAACACTGGTATTCTTGAGAAATTAAGGCATTGCATGCAATTTCCAACTACCGTGCCATCTCATTGGTGCATCCAAACCTTCTGCCAACTCCTTGTTACCAGATATGCACCACCTGTATACTTGTGATGACATGCCGCCTTAGCCCACGTAGTAACGTAAACATGCCTTGCATTGTTTTTGCAGCGATTAATCTCGCGCCTTCTCATTTGTCCAGTGCCTCGAAATCCATTCCGGTCTTGTTATTACTAACAAGTTGCGCATCTGCTACACTTTTGTTATATTTTTGCTTGCTTTTTTTGATTGCGTTTTTCGTTTGCTTCAATATTATTTTTTCCCTTCTAAATAGAATAACGGGTCAGTGACTCGACCATACACTTTAATCTTCCTTCAGGAAAGTGGCCAGTTTTTTAAGACTGCGTAACAGGTCACCTCTGCTTCTTCAGTAATCATCATGTAATTGCGTTAGGAACACCAGTTGCACAACCTCAGAAAGGAAATGCTTTTAATTTGCAAGCTCGAAGGCACAACAAACAGTACGTCCTCACGCACGGCCCATAGAGGTAACTTAATCAGTGGCAAAGCTGCGATAAAATAAAACACGTCACGCATATACAATCATGACGTAACAGCACGTTAGGAAACAATCAATCAAACAAATGTGCACTTCTGAGGCGATCGTCTGTCACAATACTGCAATAATATGTACATTAAAATAAGCCACATGCAGCGGAATGCACATACAAATAGGGGTTACCACGACAGCAATGCACAGTATCAGTTAACCGCCAATGGTACTTCAGTTGTTCAACAATATTTTACCATTCGCCCCTATGATTTAAAGCTGTAAAAGTTAGCTCACACAACCAGATTATTATCGTTCAGATACTATTTGCTAACCAAACAACAAACAAGTTACCAACACAAGTAACCCTTAAAAACATGCAGCATTTGATGACACTCGACAGTTCCAAAGAGTTGTGCCACTTGCATATTTTGTAAGCATTACTGCTAAAAAAAATAAAAATAGACGAGGGTTGCTGATTTAACATGAATAAACAGGTATTTTAGAAACATCGTTGTCACATGTTGGGTCCAACGTTATCCTGTAACAGTTAATTTCAATGTGATTACAATTTACAAAGGCAGATGTAATATTTGCGCTTTTAAACTAAAAAACTAAACAGAAAATGCTACATTTTTCAGTTAAAAAATATCTAGTGTTGCTCAGGGATTAGCCTCAGATAATTTCTTACAGGGATAAGCGCAAAATATCAAATTTATAAATGGGAGTAAGCGTTTCGAACCAAGGAAACCACAGCAAGTACAGGGTAAAAGGGCACTATGAAAAAATTGCTGAGGCTGTAACAAAATCATTCGATAGCAAGCCAAGCATAATTCAATTCAAAAAGGCTCTATTCGCCAATGATATGAGCTTTTCAGAGACCTGAAGGGGGGACATCCAGCATGCTCCGCACTTTCTCGTTCACGGAGCAGCAGGAAAAGGCAAGACATTGCTAGGACCAATCTATGACCAATGAAGATCCGCTTCTTGGAAGCAAATCAGCCAAAGGACGCAGAAGGGCCAACAATAATGTACTTGTGAGAATGACATTCTAGAAGCAGCAATGGCAGAGATCACAGGGTAAATAACAAATACAAAATTAATTTGCCTAATAAGTCATTCTATGAATAAAGCTAGACTGGAAGGTTGTACTTTTCGTCGCTAAGCTTGAGAAAACGATATGGACCTCGCGACTCTTTGACCGTGCAGGAAAATTGGTACGCGACAGACTCACTGGCGTCCTTTGGTGAAATAAAGTCAGTGATGTGGCCGGTCATAGCGAAAATAGATGCGCAACCCTGGTCGAAAGAAAAATACAACTGGTATTTCAAAGTTTTCTTGCATTGTTTGTACAAATAAATTCACCAATTGTGATGTTTGGAGAGGGACCTTTCTGTCCATTAAAACCCGTTGAAAAGTTGCGCTGAGTTTATTTCGCTTGGTGAAAGAAATTGTAGCGCACTTTCACTAAAACAATCACCAAGCCGGAAATAGCTGCGCCACGTTGGGGGGTTATGAAGCGCGAAAAATTGAAGGGCACAATTGGTGGATCAAGGTTGAACGCGCTGCAGCTACATGTCATTATAAGGCGTTATGTGGCGGGGACTCCCATCGGAGGGTGAGTTTGGCGCAAAAGAGAATCAAGACTGATTAGTATAGTAAGCTAACAGGACAAACAGAAAATAAATTATTCGGGAAAAAGCTATATTAAATTTGTTTGTAAAAAGTAATGTGTTAAATCCTATAAACAATGATTGTTTTTTTTTATAACCTGAATGCAATTTGTTCCAAGCCCTGATAGAAAGAGGAAATGCCTAGCATAAAAAAGTCAGGTAGAAGAGTGGTAGCCAATGTGCATAAACAGTCAAGCTAAAACTTTAGTGCGCAAGTTACCATCAGGAAAGAGTCCGAGGTTATGACACTGCAGCATAAGCCATTTCTGTCACGCTTGAATGCATCTGTAAGGAAATTCTAGTGCGCTATATTGCATGTTGTTAAAACATGCGTATTTTCTGTAATTTTAATTCCAGGCAAGTTATGGATTTGGAGCAATTCATTTTCAAACAACAGGAAGAGATTTTTATGTGCTATAATGGACAAAGAGACAGTAGAACGTCTTGGTTTTGGGGATATGGACGTAAATGCTGGAGGAAAAGCAGCGGTCATTCAACTGGTGAGGGCAGCACGTTGAGAGCATAGTTTTGAAACAAAAGTTTTCCTGTCGAAGCTGAGTGAGTTTGGTGAAAGCGTTGTAAACGCTTGGATTAAGGAATACTTAACTGTAGAAAACTCTTAACTATCAATTCAGAAAAAGTGGAAGCAAGAAGCATTGGAAAGATCATCAGGATAATGATTTTACAGAAACGTGAGACGGGGAAAGAGGTGTTACAACCAATAAGACAGCCATACAAAGTAGAAAAAAAAGCGTTGTTAAACTTCTTGATGGTTACACTATTAAAAAAGCCCGTTTCCACCCGCAATGTTTAACCATTTGACGCGTCGATGTAACACGCCTAGCAACAATAGACAGGCTAATTACGTGGTTGTGGCCGTACTCGTTGCGCGTTCTGCAAAACGTCAAATTTACGAAACTAAAGTATGAGTGTCGGAAATGGATATTTTGCATGACAGGCGAATGGCTTTTGCCTTCTGTCTGGAACATGGGCTTCCGATGGGAGAAATGGTTTGTCCGAGTCGTGGGGAAAGGATGACAGTGGTTTTGGGAGCTGCAGGAAAGGGTCGTTTTTGTATTTTTGGGCGCTAGACGTCACACAAGATGTCATCCATTTCTAACAAAGTCAAAAAAGAAATGCGCATTCAAAATTTAAACTGTTCTACGGTACTTCATCAGAAACTAAAAGATGGAAAAATGTCTGACGACCCTGGACTAAAAGTACAAATTAGACTAATATCAGAAATACCACCTCCACCGCTGGCCAAACTAACGCTCTACCCTGTCCCAACTAAATTCACTGACGAATATTTTAAACAGACATGCACACAACTTGGATGGGGCAAATACATTAAATATAAATTCCTGCAATACAAGAGGACATTGGGCCAACACATGTCCCGTTAGCGTGACCGAGAGCTGGCGTACCCGCTATCGTAGCTTCTGCTCCCTTGTTGCTTACCACTCTGGGTACACTCTCACCTGTAATGCAAAATTAGTTATGTCTAAGTCCAACTTTTAACCCTACTCACATACCAGGCCTGGACATACCCTATTCCCGACTCCCTTGGGCGAAATGTGATTTGCGCGTGTGAGATGTTCATGACTAACAACTGGAAACTGTTTATACCCACCAACATTCTGGCACTACCGTTCGACAGATGAGGTTACGTGGCGAACTGTCCTTTGTACTCCGATCTTTTATTTATGCAGACTGTATTTTCGTAATGTAATCACTACCCCGATTGGCCTTTCCCGCATGTTCGACTTGCGCAGCACCTATAGAAAAACCCTCTTATCGAAACATATAATTTGAGCAATTCGTCCATCCTGCAAATACCGCTGTGGCCAACTTACAACTACTGCGAGACTCGAAGAATCGACGAATTGTCCATTGAATTCTATCAAACGTTTTGAAAAGAAATAAAGGGTATGTTTGTTGACACTTAGAACTACACTGAGCAAACAGGCCAGTTCAGCCCAGCGCCAAGGCGTAATGACACTTGTTCCCGAACCCGGTAAAGACGAACATTACGTAAGCAATAGGCCCATAACGCTTCTAAACGCTGACTACAAAATTGTGCCAAAAGTCGTAAACAGTAGTATAAAGTGCAACTTACACCAAGATCAGAATGGATTTATACAAAAGGAGATTTATTGGAAAAACGTTTTTTATCTGTTTCCAGGTGCTATACTTTCACTTGACATGTATAAAGCATTCGATACAGTGGAATTGGATTTTATTTACAACGTAATGAAAACATTTGTTTTTTGGGAAAAAATTACTACACTGGTTAAAATTCAGCTACTCTAACCCTTGAGTCGGGTGAGACACGTACTTCTCCAGGATAATGCTGTGGGAATTGACCTTAACGGCAATAAAGTTAAATACTCGCAGATTTTTATCAAACATTTGCAATCTTAAACGATTTCGGCCTAATTAAAAAGTTTTTGGCATTTTGCATTGGCGCGAAACGCTCATCTGTTTCTAAGCCGTACTTAGACAAAGGGCTGTCTTGGCCGGAAACATTGCTGCGTTATTTCGGGATTGAAACCCCTATAACCCGCTCCAAAGTCTCATTGACAAAACTAATACAATAATAAATATTTGGTCAGTGAGAGGGCTTACGTTAAATGGGCGTGTTTCAATCTTAAACGGCCTAATTATACCTACCTTGATGTACAAAGTTGGCGTCATACCGATCACATTACTGGATGCGTTTCTACGAAAGTATAAAAACGACAATGTTTAACTTACAACTTTTGAACGCATAATGTCCTTGGGGATTTTGGAAGTGACGTACGTGTGTTGTCATTTTTATCCAATAGTAAAATGTATCATTAAAAACGAATGAATTAAATCTATGTTCATAACTAATAAGAAAACTGCAATTTTAAATGTGTCCACAATTTAAGGAACACCAGGAAAACCTAATTAGGCAACAACACATTAACAACGAAAAGGTTTCACAGCACAGAAAACGCCAAAAACTAAAGACAGTTAGTACCACCGTGATTGGGATTTTGGTTTAATATTATTAAGAACAGCCTACACACAAAGCAAGAAAGAAGTACTGCTGTATCAGACACGTGTACCAATTGCAACATCGTTTGCGACACTAGTTGTGTACAAACTGGACTCATTTTTAATGCACTTCCAAGTTAATGAATGCTAGGCCTTATATAAAATTTTACTGTCGAAAATGCTGTTTTGGGGGGATAATTTCAACCTTGAATGTGCACTTTCCCGCATCCTAACGTTTATGAAAATGGTTTACCAGCATTTTCAACAAACGCAGACGTAAAGTCTTTAAGCACAGATGAAATCACAAAAAACATTTAACAGAAACACGATCCACATTTACTCATGAATTACACTCCAGTTCAGATTCTGGCCGACGGTAATTGCTTTTACGGAGCGATTTTGCAAATACATATTACATGAACCGAAACTACCACGCGCAGCTGCGTTACTTTACATCGCTCGAAGCACTTGCCAACAACACCAAAAACAACCAGCACTTCATAGAAGGTTATCGAGTTATACAACCAAATTATTCTGACTTTTTAACAAGGTGAATGGGCAGGCCTATTGCACATGGATGCGGCTTCGTCAGCCCTGAATGTTAATTTTTATTCTTAAATGCCCGAAGAGTCCAAATGATGAGCGATGCAAGTCCAATGGAAAAATTGGACTGAACAGGTCGAGAACATAGAATGGCACATTGAATGGAATTGCGTTCTTGGAGAATGCGATGTCAGTAGTTTTTTACAATTTCCGGACAAATTAAAACTTCCGCAGTTTTCCCGACCCCAGTCGGATGAACTGGATGAAAAGACTACTACGTACGTGGAGCAGGTGCGCTGTCAGATGCGCAATCTTGGCGTGCAAGTGCATCGTGAATATCGTTTACACAATAACTTGCATTATTCCATGCGACAGAGTCTTGGTAAACGACAAAGAAATTGTGATTCGTCGATCAGATAAGGACGGAAAATCGTTATTTTGGATTTTATTGACTACAACAGAGTGATGCAGCGCGAACTTGATAATTATCAAAAATTAAACATCACTTCTGGCACGATCAACAAGCATTTAAATGACATTCGCCAGAGGTGCGACGATTTTACGAGGTCTCTTCATTCGTTAGCAGTCATTGACGACAATTTGCTGCTCAAAACGGTGGGACACGAAAACGGAAGCTATAACCATGTGCACGGTACGTTGGCCAAGTTTTTTGCCGTTTCACAGCCGGCTTACGCGTATCGATTGTTCAAAACGCACAAACTCGAACCTGATGTCCTTAATGCCACAAGCATCATGGACATTCCGGTCCGACTGTTGCAGTCCGCCGGTAACATCACTACATCAAGAGTCACAGCCTTCCTGGAGTATTTAGAAAGAACAGCTCTTGGAAGTGGGTGAATAGCGTCCCATCACCATTGGCAGCCATCTCCAGAGATGCTAAACCAAGATCTTGGCTGGCCGTGTCCAACAAAACATTAAGATCAACCCAACATCATTCTCCTTAACGCCAGAGAACTCTGCGCGGCACAGACCTCTCCGTAGCTTTTCTCGACATAGCGAAGGCGTTCAACACGGTCAGCCATCATTCGATCGATCGTGCTCTGCGACGACCGAAGACCGCTATGGCAAAGAAGAAACACCATTCATCCCCATCAATAGAGGTGTCAAACAAGGCTGCCCTCTCTCTCTGCTATTCAACATCGTGCTAGACGAACTTTTTGATGAGCTCCCCGACAGTCTCGGCTACAAGATCGAACAGGTCGGAGTCAAGGCCCTGGCCTTTGCCGACGACCTTCTGCTCATCGAATGAGCTCCCGCCTAAAGCCGCAGCAGAAGATCTACATGCTGCAGCAACATTTCAACCGAGGTGGAGATAGTCTCGCCGTCACCTCCCAAACGTCCCAGACGCTCTTCTGGGTCGACAGGAAGGTTAGAAGGAGCAAGAAGATCATCCATGCTCCTTCCTGCTTATCCAACGAATTTATCGAAATTCCTTCCATGGTTGAATGGGTGTTTGTCGCCAAGCAACGCTTGAAATACCGGATTGCAGAGTCCCTGGATCCAGCGATACCCGTCCTGGCCGATACCATCTACACCAGGACGATCAACAACATCGAAAAAAATCTTCGGCGGAGAGTTGAAGGAGAGCAAATTACATCTTCAGCCCTCCAAGACGAAAGACGGCGAAGATTCCAACAGCAGGTCCAGGGCTACGGTTCGGCACATTTTGAACAAGACTCGAACGCTTGGCTCTCTGGAGCCACCAAGATGATGTCGGGCCGCAACTTTGTTCAAGCCTGTGCACTCCGCACCCAAACGCTTCCAATCCGCGAATCCATCACCAGAGGACGAACAAGAGGAACACCTAAGTACCGCCTTTGCGTATCACCTGCAGAACTGCCACAAGACCAAGATTCGAATCAAATCGAAACAGGTGATGTTAGCCCAGTTTTTTAATTTCATTTCCTGCGGTCCGAAGAACAAGATCAACTTCGACGGCATCATTGTAGGGGCGAGAGGAGCTCTACCACCATCATCAAGTGTCTTTACACGACACTAAACGTAATCCAAGGTCACTAATGCAGCTTGGTACGTCTCACAAGGTCTAAGTTCCATTGCTTTCTAAATCTTTGACAATATTGCTTTATTGTTGTGTAATATATGTTGAAAAGAAGCAATTTTTGTATGGCACTAAGAAAAAAGGAACATATATATTCGCTAGTTGTTTTTGGTCTGCCTGTGTTTCGTTTCATTCTTTGTTGTGTTCAGTTAAAGGTGGCTGTTACCCGGAAGCATATTTCCAAAATGTTATACATTTCGTAGATGGGGCCCGGAATCCGTTTTCTTCCGTTTCGGTCCGTCATCCGTCAACGTGCGTAAATTTCAATCCGTCACCTTCCGTCGACGTCTATACACAGGATGCGTATCTTGCGTTATCGTCCGAAACGGACGTGACGGACGTTAACGCAAGGCCATCCGACGCAATAGAACATGTTCTATTTTTACGGACGTACGCATGCGATTTTCGGTTCAGTTGTGTGCCGTGTGAGAGATGTTTGTGCATAGGTTGATTAATTTCAGTTGTTTTACTCAAACAATACGCAAACTTGTTTCTACTAATGGACACCTGCAAAACAATATGAAGGTTTCAGTTTTAAAACGGCAATAAAATAAAGTTAATAAAAAGGAGATAGTTAGTGAAGCAACAGGGTATTAAAATTCTGCACCATGTTTTAGCATTGATATTGGTTTCGAAATCACAAGCCAATATTCGTTGTTTGCAGACTGTCACAAACATGTTTCATGCAATATCCGCTGGCCCAATTTTCGTGTGACGATTGTGCTTTGCAACCGCCGGACATTCCGTAATGCATCGAATTCTATTGTTGCAAATGCTCGTTTCACGACCTCGTTTCGTTTTCGCCCCCAAAGTGTCAATCTTGTCGCTCGCTGCAGCCACTATTGTTTTATCAATGGGAAATGGTCATGGATAATCAACTTGGTCCCAAGCTATTGTTCCACAAAGAATATAAGTAGACCCCTTTCTTGAGAAGGTAAGTAATATGTAGAAACAAAAGTTACAACCTTGCGCTGCAGACACTCAAGTATTGGTTGATATATCTGCTATAAATGTTTAAAAATGTGAATTGTGCAGCAATATGTGTATATATATTTTTTTGTTCACTTTTCCTAAGGTTTCATTGCCCAATTGCGACAAAAGAAATGGAGTTTAGCAAGGACAAATTAATTGAACTAGTTAGAGAGAAACCTGCTTTGTACGAAGTTAAAGATCCCATGCACTCTGATAAAACATACTTTACCAATGCCTGGGATTCAATTGGAAAGGAGTTTGGTGTAACAGGTAATTTGCTTAATTTCGAAGCTATGTGGATGTGTTTCTCCATTGGTCATAAAAATGTTTTAAATTTTCACCATAAAATTATTTTGACGTCATTTCTCTTGTACATTGGAAACGTTATATGCTGCTTCTTATAAAATATTGTGTGAGGCTTATTGCTGTTGCAGGTTTATATTTCGTTCCAGGTAAAATTGTAAAAGAAAAGTGGCGAAACTTACGGGACACATATGTAAGGAAAAAAAAGGAGGCAGAAAAACCAAGTGGTTCAGGATTTGTACCATCATCAACCTGGCCCTACTTTTTAAGCATGTCATTTCTGGATAATAACACAAAACACCGCAGGTATGAAAATAACATGATGTGTACTTCATAATGTAACCTAATCCATTTGTTCTACCTATTTTGTCAAGGACGGACACAAACATTATCCTGTCGGAGGATTTGACAGAAGATGTCCTGACGTCTGAACAAGAAGAAGTGTATACAGCGTTTTGTTCATCAGCTGGCATTGAAGGTATGTTGGCATTATGTTTTCAACATCCTCATGGAAATAGCATTGTTTCCCATTTTTGTGAGAACAGTAAACAAACCTGAAAAGTTGAAAGAAGCGGATGAGACTTCACTTTTGGATTTAAGCATTGAAGCCCACACTCCCAAAAAAAGGTCACGAAACCTGACTGGTCGATCACCTAATACAGCCCTCAGAAAACGCAGAAGAAAACCAACCAACGTTGATTTCACAGTGAGATTATTTTGCTCGTTTTGCTTTTAGTACAGTGAAAAAAAGGAAAATTGTACAATTGTACATTTGAACTAAATTGTACATAGTTTTTATTTCCTCTCATTTTTTTATCGGAAAAACTTGGTGAGGTCCGGCAGGCAACCACCGGCACACTGGCTAACCAAATTCAACAGAAGTCATCTACAAGTACTAGTATTGCTTTTTATTATTCGAAAGTAGTGGAAAAAAGGCTAGAGGCAATACCAAAAAATATACACAAGGCTTTTTCTAAAATAATTGAAGTTATTGAAAAGTAGGAAATAGACGAGTCTGACAGTTAAAAAATATTTCTTTACATGTGTATTCATTTCTGTTTTTCCATTTACTTTAGTGTTTACCTACTGATTTGGTGCAATATGCATTTTTTATTGTGTCCCTTTTTGTATCAACTGTGTTTGCGAAAAAAATATACACTTTTTATGACATTTGACTTCCTCTAGAAATGGTGTCGTATTGCCACTTTAGTTCACCATGACTTGACACAAAATAGTCTTTATATAGGTCCCTAATGTGGCCAGCAAACACTGAGGGTCGACTTGATAATGGTGCTTGTAAACTTTTCCAATCAGACTCATCAATTCTCCAGTTTCCTTCAATTATTACTCCATTCACCTCATGATCTACATCATGATGGGTGATGTACTTTTGTTGGTCAGCGGGTTTGGTAATATTTTTACTTTGCAACCAGTTGTGCAAAACCACTGTAGCCTTAACAACCTGTATGGATGTTTCTACATCTGGTAACATGGTTGTTCTCAAAACACGCCATCGTTGTGCAGGAATGCCAAACGCATTTTCTAAAAATGTTGAAAGTTAGTAAAACATTATGCATTGATTTTAAGTGAGTACCTACCTATACATCGACAAGCTCTACTCAATCTGTAGTTAAATACTCTTTTGTCATCAGACAATCCTCGATCTGGATAGAGTCCTAATAACCATGGCTTTAGTGGAAAAGCATTGTCACCAACTATACAGTATGGGACTTCAACACTTGTTAATGGAAGAGTAGATGCTGGTGGAATACTTGAGCTTCCTTGCAACCATTTGGTTATGGACGAATTTGCAAAAATCCCACCATCACTATGATGACCCGAGTCACCAATGTCTACCAGTGTATAAATGTAATTGGCATCACAAACTGCTAAGAGCACAATGCTATGGAAATGCGTGTAGTTATAAAATTCGCTTCCTTGCTTTGCTGGTTTCTGAATAGCCACATGCTTGCCATCAATACTGCCAATGCACATTGGAAATTGCCATTTATTTTCGTATTCTTTCGCAATATCCATCCAATCTTTGTGGCTTGAAGGTGCCACTAGTACTTGTGGGTGCAATATATTCCAGATGGCAGCACATGTTTCAGGAACTATCCGGCCAATCAAAGATTCACTGACACGAAACTGAACGGCTAGGTCAGAAAATGAATTTCCACTTGCTAAATACCTGTAAAAACAACATGATCTTATTGTACACAATACAACTACTAAGTTTAAATTAGTGGAGTCACCTCAAAGTTATTGCCAACCGGTGACCTGCTGACACAGGAGTACGCCAATTGGTATGCTTTTTGGCAATGACCGGACCGACTGCAGACAGTAGCTCTTCAAAAGCAGTCTTATCCATTCGGAAATACTTGAAGTAAAATTCTGGATCCCTTTCTAGTTCAGGAACCAAGGTATGCCATTGTCCCCTATGGCGGTTTTCATAAATCTCACGCATCCACATTCTGTAAAAATTGGAATTCTAAAAAAGGACTAAATTTGCTGAAGTGGTTACCAACGTATTAAACGCTGTTGGCATAATAGCCGACAAACTTTCAACCAGGCGCCGAATAGGCCAAATAATGACTACTGAATTGCAGCTTGCCGACAAAGACATGACCATGCAAGCTTTTGGGAGCCACTGCTGTTAGAGGTGAAAGTGCTTCAATCCAAATACGCTGGTCAGAAAGGAGGATCAAAAATCTTAGTGCAAACATACACCGAGCTGGAGATATGCTGCAGCACTGCAAATCGGACGATTTGTACAAATGCGATTTGCGACAATAAGTCTTTATAAAAGAGGCCAGCACATTCGGGAAACAATTGCAAATATTGTTGTAGTTTTCCTCCGAATCTGTTGTAGAAAGTATGCGGAGCGTCATTGCGAAAATACGATTAACTCGTGATGGAACTAAAACCTCGGTATTCACACACCACTACATAAGGTCACGGAACTATTGACAAAGGCCAGCACGTAATATCTTCATCATTAAAGCTTGCACCCTTTTCTCCCCAATGTAAGATCCATTTTTTTAAAGATTCTGGCAATTCATCTTTACTTTGTTTGTACATATAATCTACATACTGAACTTTGTTCTTTACTGGCTGTAAATATTCTGTTTTAATTCCCAAGTGTTGTAGTATTTTACTTATTCCACCCTTGCGCCACAAGGAACTGCTCTCGCGCGATCTCCCTGGCTCTAGAGACGTAGCGATACCATGGGCTGCACCAACTTGGCCACTCTCCATCTCGAACGGTCCTATCCAGATGGTACCGCCACCAAACTGAATCATTTGTTTCTCCATACATTTCGTCGTGAAAGCCCATACTCGTGATCGTGTGTCGCAAATCATATTTATTTTCTCTGAGGCAATTTTCTCTATATCTGAACTCTCTTTCACTTTCTTGCCAGATTCGGTAAGACCTTCTGCGGATCCTTTCCTTTTTAACTCTCTCTGAACAAAGACCCCACGTCTTGCATTCGACATCATTTATAAAATAGTTTTCTATATCAGCTAATGATAACTTGGGATTAAACAATCTCCTAGCTGTGAACATAATGACAACTGGTTAAAAACTGAACACAACATTTATTTACATGATTATATATATACATTACTCTCTAATGTAAGGCTTTGGCGTCTTAAATTCAATAACCCATGTATATTCTACAGGAAAACTAAATGTCATTCCTGTTGCACTGGTTAAAGTCTCGTTCGGTACAGTATGACGAAACACTTCCATATTCAAATGCATTTCACAAGTACACCATTTCGAATAATCTTCTGTTCTGTACCAAGGTATGCTGTTGTTATCTATCTGCATTAATTCCTGTGTCTGGCCTGCACTGCCTAATGCTCCCACATCTACATGATGCGACTGCTTCTGAAGTAACTTCAAATTAAATCCATGGATTCCAAGGCGATGACTCATTGCCCCTGGTTCACATAGTAATGTCATTGATTGTTGAGGTGTAGAATCCCAGTGGCGTATTCCAACTACTCCAGAATTAGTTTGATGCTTGTTCTGCCATACATTTAATCTAATGATAGGCAAATGGCTTGCAGAGCCAGGAGCTGTAAACTGCCCAGGATGTAACAACTTCATGTTACAAGATACTACTCGGAAGTACTGAAAGTATTGCAGAGGATTATAATCCTGCCACGGCATGATCTTTGTTCTTCCATTCCTATCTGCTGCACTTGTAGGTAACTTTAGTCCAAAGTCATGGATATTGCATTCATAGATTTGACCACTACCATAAGCATCTTTCCATGGACCTGGTTCTGGTACAGCTACTTCTCCTCCTTCAGGTACTACAAACTTGTAGGACTTTAGATTTAAACTATCTCGTTGAAATATCTTTTGAGTAATAGAGTGGTAGCCTTTACTTAAAGACCCTGCTACTACAGCATGCTCCAATATTCCAGGGCCACCACTACCACCCGTCCCACTTGATGTGCGATGTACAGTCGTCTCCCCGTTCTGCTCTGCAGTAGTATCAGCTTCCATAGTGTTACTATTATTTTCGTTGCTAGTTCTACTCTCAGGTTGGTCTTCTGACTGTTGTCTACTTTCTTCCTGCCGTTCTGGTTCTTGTCTGTCTGACTGCTCTTGTTCTCTTTCTTGTTCTCTATTTTCTTCTCTATTTGCAGTTTTTTTACGTTTTTTTGCAGGTCTACCTTCATCACCTGTTTCTTCTGACTGGGTTTGCTCTCTTACTTGCTGTCTTCTTTTATTTACTGCACTTATTCGCTTCCAGTCTTTTTTCGTACCTGGATATCTCTCGTCTACTTCGTTCATCAAAGTCTGCAATTGGTTAACTGATAGTTCTCCTATCTCTGCTGCTGCACTAGTAACTAGGCTTGCTCCTGCATCTTGAGCTAGTTGTTTCCCCCATGAGATTCCTCGCTGAGCTGCATCTAATCTACTGCCTACTAATGTTCCAGCAAAGCTTCCTATACCTTGGGCGATAGATCCTAGAATGCTATCCAATAGGCCTCCACCGCTACTTCCTCCACCACCTTTCTTAATTTTGTTAGCTAATCTTGTATGCTCTATGGCATGCTGAATCCCTTCATGAGCAACACTATGTTCAAGGGTATGAATTGCTGTTCTTATCTCATCAGCCTGCTCTACTGTAAGTCTCCTTTTAAGCTGTTGACCTATTTGTTTGAATTTACGGTTGACTGTCTGCTGTACTGCCTCTTCAGTCTCAAGCTCTCTAACTCTGTCTCTAAGTGCCTCAATCTCTCCTGAATCATCAAGAGAGTGTAAGTAGGCGATCGCTGCATCCCATCCCTCGTCCACACGCTCCCATAGTCTGTCCATAAATAACCCTGCCTGTCTGAGTTGCGCTCCATACCACTCGGAAAATCTGGGCACAATGTCTCCGTCGCTTCCCCAGTATAAGACGAACGATGGGCCTTGTTGTATGGTTTGGCCGCCATCGATATGTGTATCTGTCGTTACCGCCCACTTGCGGCTTCTTTGACCATCGGTGGATGTCTTCTCTATACCATTGTTGTTCTCTCTCTTTGCGTCTGACATATTCAGATTCAGTCTCGAACTCACTTTTTTTTATATAGTTATCGATAACCCTATCGGTTTCTGTTTTGGAAGGAAACATCTGTAAGTTTGAACATAAATTTATTGATCATGCAAACTCAATAGAACAGAACCAAAAAGCATGCAAACGAAAAATGAAAAGTACAACATATTTATTTGGTTGTCGACAGGCAAATCTTTGCCGACATCACATAGGGAAAGAGCATTTGGACCCCATTCTCCCTTTGTCGTGACATTCTGATTAATAATTTAAATCATAACATGTTTATATACTATTGTTACGTCATACTTCCTCCGGTAACGGTAACGGCATATAGACTTCGCTATACTGCGTTACCATTACCAGTAATTTTCCATTACGTCACCGGTTACGGTAACAGGTTTGAATGTATACAGCGTTACCGTTACCATTTGTGACGTCATAAGTGTACTTCCTGACACTAACCTCTATTAGGTACGGAGGTAGTTTCCCCGAACAGCTGTGACGTAGTGTTGGAGTGAGCCGCCCTCTGGGCGGCGCCGAAGGCTCTGGTGCTGATGGTGCTGATGTTCCGGGTAAGCAAAAAACAAATTCCATCGCCTTCCGAAAGTTTGGAACGCGTATATTTTGTTCTGCAAGAAACCTGAACATTTCGACCCACTTTTGTTCACAAGTTACCGTTTGCCAGCTATCTTTCTGTTGTTGGAAAAGATACCTTTTAATTAGGACATGCTCGTCGAAAAGGGAGTCGCTGTTAATTACCTGGTTTCCAAACACAGTGTTAATGCTTTCTGCAGATTCAAGAATTCTCGGCTAAGATATATCTGCTTTCAGGTCAATCCAAAGGTGAGGCATCACATCTTTGTAGGCATCGTCGTAAAGATCAAGATATAACAAGCATTTGTGGTAAAAATCCGTTGTTTCTTTGTAAAATGCTTTCGGATCTACTTCCCCCGCTTTCTCCAGCTTTCCTAAAAGAGACAGCGCTTGGTAAGGAATGAAGTTGTTTTCCTTCTTTTCTTGCAAGTTTAACTTTAGCTCCGACAAAACGTTTGCCACATCCACAACACTAGCATTTTCTTTTTCTAACTTCAAAATGGTTTCATTGGAGTACTTTAAAAGTCCGTGAACAAATTTTAAATAAAGCTCTTGGGTTGGCTCTTCAAAACATCTCCTAATAAGTGTAGGGCAACCTTCTTGGGAGATAAAGTAACTTTTCAATGCTTCAAACATGTCAAGTATTCTTTGCAANTTCGTCAGCTTGCATTTTCTTTTCGGCATTTTAATGTAACTTATCAAATTGATTAGCAGCGCCACAAACTTAGCAACCCACTTTGCAACCAACTGCAGTTGACCAGTGAATACGGAACAATAAACTCATATTCGTAATGTGATGTAATAATGCCAATTATGTCAACGTAAAAATGAAAGGACAAAATATGACACGTTAACACACGTTATTAATGAAGTGTCGGTCAACCATACCAGGATACGGTTTCCGACTGATAAAAACCGGGACATTTTGGCTGACCGGGCGGGACACCGGGACAAGGCGTTTAAACCGGGACGGTCCCGCCTAAAACGGGACGTATGGTAAGCCTAGGGTTAATAAAATTTTCACTGTCATGTGGTGACACCAATTTTCTCTTTAATGCAGTCCAGCCAGGAGTACAGGTGGAGCTGTGTTGTACCAAAATTTGGTACATAAGGTTAGTCAAAAATAAAAAGCAAGTCAGTATGAAATTAAAGTGGTCGACGAAGCTTGCGGCAGGAGGAATTACCATACCAGGACATCCACATTGTGGACCGGGTAACCAGATCGGAGAAGCAACTTCAGAGTTGGATGCTCTTTGCAAACAGCACGATCAACAGTACAGTGAGCTCGGTCCCAAAGCGTATTGGTACTACAACTTTCCTTTCCATGATACTTTCCATTAATTGTTGAAAGCGTAAATTCAATCTTTTCACCCTTCAGGTGAAGCAGTTCCAGCAGCCGTCTCGAGCACATCATCGAGTTTGAACCGGAATCCAAAAAGGCGTAGGTTTCAACCTCCTTTCCGTTTTTACCAATGACCCTTACTGGGACAATATTCAAAAACATGTTTTGGCCAACCTGCTGTACGGACGTCTTGGCTGCACACGAAGCTGAGGTAACCACGGCCTTTGATGCGCTTTCATTCTTCGCTGAGCTTGACCACTGCTCTCGTGTCTGCGAAGTGTTGTCCGGCTTGGGTTCCGGAAAATCATGGGGTCGGAGTCGGGGATGTCTACGTCGACATCCTTCTACTGAACAACTCTGCAACGTACAATTTCTAACGATGTGACCTTTAGCAAAACAGTTGTCGCATAGCCTTGCTCGTCGCACTATGCGTACGGCTTTCCAATAAACGCCTTACATTGCGCTAAATTGTGGGGCGCATCACAAATCGGACATTCGTCACATGTTTGCCTTGCTTGTCGATGCTTGCCATCCGTCGTAACCAGTTGACACGGAAGCAGCATGAGACGAGGCTCGAATCACCCTTGGCGCGGGCTTGACCGGTTTCGGTGGTCCGCTATCTCTTTTGGAGGTCATAATTAGGGTTGGGTATTTGACAGGTCAAAAAAAATCTGGTCAATTGACCGGTCAAATACTAAGCACACCATAAAAATCTAGTTTTTGTTTAAAAGTTGGAAAATAAACCCTATCAAGTAATAGATATGAAGGTTTTAGCTTGTGTAAAATGGTTAGTGAAAGGAAAAACATTTGGCTTTCATTATTATTCAATCAGGTTTTTATTGATCTGCTAACATGCCAATCCTTAAAATAGTTACTGTTTTTAACCGTAATACAAGACAACTTCCACCAAGTAAACCCAGCAAGTTTTTTAACGAAATATAACAGCCAACATGTGTATCAACAAAATTTTCTTTTATCCTTCCTCATTGCAGCTGTCATTACTTTCTGTATTTGCAAATTCATCTCCAGTATCTGACTCAGATCCAGTGTCTGATTTGGAGTAACTTCACACTGGCAACACAAGATTTTTTTCTTCGAAATTTCTGGTCAACCGGAGATTATGGTACACACCAACCAGCTTCCCAACTGTTGGCGTCTTTAGCCTGTTTCGATTTTTGGTGTGTATATTCCCCCATACAGACCAGTTGCGTTCTGCACAAGCCGAAGAGCTTGCAAGTGAAAGTAAGATTTCAGNAAGGTAAGTAAAAATTGAAGTAATCTGTCTAACAAATAAATGACAGCCAAACATACCAATTTACTTCTACCAGTTTATAAAGGGACCTTTCTGTGTTATTGTTAAAGAATCTTCCCTGAGCATCCATACACTGAGTTTAAATCAGATCTGATCTTGCAGTAACTATTTTATTCTGTAACCTCTCATTCTTTGTTTGACAAACAAATTTTATCAGACACCACTGTGATGTCACAGTGAAGGAAAAAACAATGAATTTACAATGTGTGGTGCAACTCCTTACACCAATAGAAGAAAGAGAATAGAAAGGGTGTCCCAAAAGTCTGTTACAAAGTAATTTCATGTTGCCTTTACACACCCCTAATTAGTTTTTATATGTGTATGCATATTTCTTATTTGAATGCTACCCAAAAATTGACCACTTACAACAATTGTCATTTTTAGGAAAATTGACAATACTTGCTTCCAAATGTTAAAAAACGTATTTGACCGGTTAAAAAAAGTGCGGTCAATTGACCATATTTGACCGGTCAATTGACAGGCTTGCCAACCCTAGTCATAATCCTTCCGAACATTGTGTTGACAATCAGCGCTTCATTCTGTACGAACTCCACCAAATGACAGAACTGAGGCTCAGTTCCACGCAGCTCAATCTCGCCAGCATGTCGTTTCCACATGTGTTGCATGTTTAGTGACAAACGTTTAGTTTCTAAATCGGCAAAACAACCCAAATGAGACGAAGTGACGTAACACTCATCCAAGTGGCGAGCAAATTCTTGCAGCCCTTCGATATCATTGGCTTTCAAATACGGACCCTGGGTCAGTCTTTGAACATAGGTTCTGGCAATAATGAACGGGCGACCAGCATGCATAATTATGTTTGGTATCGCTTGGCAGCAACACATGGACGGCACTTGGGTGCCTTGTTTAAGTTGGCATATATGTGTGGTGTATGTTCAACAATGAAACACTTCGAGCTTGGTGCCGAACGTTCCAGTTAGGTTTGGTCCATACACGACGCCGTACTCTCGGCCTAAGATAATAACCACTTATGACGGTCCGTTTTTTTGCCAAACTACGTTCCCATTTAAATATTGTTTGTACCGCACATAACCAATCATCTATTATCCTTTGCACTGCCAGAATTTGCCGTCTTTCAATATGACACCAGGTTTGGTTGGAGTTTGGAGGGCCGACGCAAAGCAATGTTAAAACAAATAGGAATCTTAATTCGACAAAATGCCTTAAACATTGATCCCTATCAAATGGCATCAATGTGGCCTGCATTCTAAGGTAAACTGCGGTCCACATAAATCCACCAATTAGATGTTATTTAGAAATCCAATTGAAATAGTGCAAAAACACAGCAGGTCATGTTGATAGAGTGGAGCACCTATTGAAGCAATCGATGTGTCTGTCCGTATTAGAGGTGGAACTAGAAGTTTGGTCCTTTTGTTAATAGTGCTTGTGCATGGTTCTTGATATGTCTTACTCAGAGTCCTCCAAATTACTTTTGGTATGTCCTTTTTTGATGCATCGGTCATAAGTACCTGCAAAAAAATCCAGTAAACCGTGCTTATAGGAAATATCTTAATACACTTACTAGCTTGACATTGGTCAAATTATGCGCATTAGAAGTATCCGGTGGCCATTTACATGAATCTGTGCCAACCAACCAAGCTTTAGGCACAACACCATTTGTGCCATCAGCAAATTTTACGCACACAAAGTTTTTCATTTTTTAGCTCTGTAAAATCTCTATTGAAAACGTACATAATTTAAATTTTGCAGTAAATTAATAGCAACATTTTTTCTTTGTATGGCAATATAACACACTTTCTTATTTCTTCATTAACTTTTAGCAATTTAAAATTATTTTTTAAACAATATAGTTTGCAAATTCCCACCTGTTTAGAATTAACAGATGTTTTAAAAAGTGGGTAATTCTTTACATACCGCTGAACGATAAAATGTAAACCAAAATCAATGTCACAGAGGTCACACACTTTGTAAACTTCATTTTTGTACAAAATAGTGGAGTTCAAGGGAAAATTGCATAGAATCATCAAAAGAATCCCAACGATTTTGGTTTTCATAATATGCAAATCTTGCAATTTGTTGTAAAGGTTTATAACCAGATTTGACACTATTTTTCAAAGAACCCAAATGATTTTCAAATGGGAAACAGTTGATGTTTTCTAATGAACCATATTTTTTTGTAATCATCAGACAAATGAATTAAGCAATGTACATTGTAACTGACAAATGATTTACCATAAACATGTAAAAACACTTACTAACAAAATCTTTTAGCATTTTAGCACATAAATTTAACTCCTGTTTTGTAATACTTTTCATTGAAGCAGTCATTCTGCAATTGAACTGCTGAGGTTATACATAAAAACAACTCAGTCCGTTCTGTAATAAATACCGCGACGGGGCAGATAATTGGTTTTCTGCCAGCGTTGTTTCAGTGTAAAACCTCTGTCTTTGACTCCCTGAGTATCGCAAAAAGTACAAAAAGATAATGATGATACATTGAATGCATTAAATGTTTGCCAATGTCATCGTACAGGTTGCTTTAAAACTATCGCGTGAAACCGGTGCCAATAGCTCAATATTATCTCAGATACCACATGCAACGTTCAGAGTTTTATTAAATACAAACCAGTTCAGAAGTTGTTTGTTTAAACCTTATTCAAATAGAATCAAACGATTAGAACAGATATTTACCGAAAAAAATTAACAGAGACATTGCAAGAAACGAACTACACAACCAAATCTCGGTCCCAAAATTAACATAGAAATAATAATCGTTACAGAGCTCCCCCTTACAAGTTTGCGACCCCGCAAACTAAAAGCTCACTTTACACAAACACCATTCTCAAACCACGACAGCCTCAAATCCCATAATATAAGCCCCGTTCACTCATAGACCCAATCTCCTAACTGTCGGGGAGGGCGGACACAGCGGCCACGTCGTGTATACTGATTTTGTCCCCTTTGGCCCATGGTACAAAACCATGCAAGACAAAGGGTTTTGCACCTGATGAAAGAAAATGTTTGGGTTGGCCGACATCTCGTCGGCGGGCTGGGAAAAACAACATGCCGAGCCGTTGAGCCATATGATAAGGGTGAAAACAGATTGGAAACAAAATATGCTGCCAAAGCTTTCAAAATCCTCAGAAACATAGCGTGCAAAAACCACTCTACTTACCACATTGCCCCCAAAAGCAGCGGGTAAAAATAAAAAAAGGAAAAGGCCACACAAGACGACAACCGGCCAGGTCATCAAGACGATCTCTTAAAACTTAGTTTACTTTCCATTCGTTACAAGTTCATTTGTTTTCCGTTAATACATAATAAATAGTAAAAAGTAAAACATGTGCCCGCAAATAAGGAATTCTCATTTCGAAATGTCGTCGCGACGCTGGACCGATCTGCAAAATTATCTGCAATGATGGCATATTTATTGTTCAGAAGGTCATCGATAAGATCCGGTTTTTTTTCATTGCAGGCAAAATTACATTTTTTTATCAAGCATGCACATTTAGTTGTAACTTTATGTACCCGAGTGTACTCCCTATGTCCATGTGCTTTAATAGTTTCACTCGGGTGGTCAATTGTTCGTATTGCACATAGCAGGTCATGCTTACGGCGATTTGCAGCTCTGCTGCCTTCACTTTATCATCATCGTGCCTAGGAGTCTTTGTTATGTGTCCGACCTTTTGATGCAGTTTTTCCGTTGTTTTCATGATTTGAGAGGTTGCTAGTTCTTGGTACAATGCAATTTGCAATAAGCTTCCTCCGATCCAGCAAACTTTGGACCCATACATATGTTTTATACTTACGATTGCTGTAGTAAGAAGCTTTCCACTTCCTCGACGACATGGTTATGGGTGAATGATTTGTAAAAATAACCGTTATAGTTTCTCCACAACATGTTGCTAGAAGAGAAAATACATTGTTGTTTCAGAAGAATGAACGTATGTAGTTTTCGTGCGAATGATTAATTTTAGCAAGCATGTAACAAAAAGCCAAATGAATTTTTTTACGCCAACCATCTTGAAAAAGCCAATCTGGCAAGCCTGCGCATAATCCGTTTTATTGCATAGGAATCGTAAATCCCAAACCGAATACAATTCAAACAACTTATTCAATGAACCGAAACGTGGGTTGGGCATGCAAAAGTCGCACAGTCCGTATTTCTCTTTAAATATGAAAAGCTTAAATTTCGGGAGAAGGGACTATGCTATTGCTTCCAGACAGCCACATTCTTAGCTTGTTTTGGTTGAGTTGTGGCATTCGCCTTTGTATTTTTATCGTCATAACCACGATTAACACGTTACATCGCTCAGAAATCGAACCGCCTTAAGCCACAGTTACTTATTTTTATCGCCCTTTCTTGACCGAGTAAAACGCGAAGGGCTCTTTCCTACATAGCGTGATTTTACCGCCATCGAATCAGACAGACAGAGAATCTTTGCCTGCACATTACAATACTCACTTCGTATTAACTCAGCAACGACTTACAAACATGCAACACGTGGCACATAACTAATTGCGACAACTAATTGGATTGTTTGTCAGTTATGACGTCACAGATGAATTGTTAAGCTGGCCGGGAAAATATAATTCATAATGGTTGGTGAAAACGACGTAACACGGACTATTTGCTAGCATAGTCAATATTACTCAAGTGTATTCTGTCTCAATAATCAACTGGAGTTTATCTTTCTATTCATTGTGAGTACTATTGTTTGCTATTACTAATTATAATACAAACCAGTAATTACTAAATGCACTGCTTGTTTTGGTCATTATCGGAGTTAGTAGGCCCTCACACTTAAAACCCTACATAGTTAGCGTAATGACACGCTGTGTGACAACAATGACTTTGTTACTCATCGTTGTGCTTAAATCGAATATTACCTACAGTATACTGTATCATCATTCTATGATCGTCGATTTGGTTTAATCGTTTGTCTCCACTGGGGAAACTTAAAATGCCAGGACAAAGCAAAAGGAATGATTTAACGTTGAAAGACGAAATTAGAAGTTCGAAGCGTAGTTGCGGAAAAGTAT
This sequence comes from Phallusia fumigata, assembly GCA_008931825.1. Taxonomy (NCBI): domain Eukaryota; kingdom Metazoa; phylum Chordata; class Ascidiacea; order Phlebobranchia; family Ascidiidae; genus Phallusia; species Phallusia fumigata. Next base: position 30,687 of record QXVZ01003264.1, read on the forward strand.
GGGATATCTCAGTCACAGGTGTCACGAATCTATAAATCGAAAGAAAAGCTACTGTCAACTCATCGATCAAGCCAAAGGTAGGGGACTTTTGATCAGTGGCCCTGTGCTGCGTGAAAAAGCCAAGGACTTGGTCGAGTTGATGGATGATGATTTTGATCCATCGCTGAGTTAGGGAACATAACTCAATTGTCTTCAAGCGACAACACGGCGAAAAACAAGACATGACTCGAAAGTCGCTGAACACTGGATTTCATCTGTGTGGCCAAATATACAAGAGTGATATTCGGCTTCAGAGACTTACAATTGTGACGAAACAGGCCTTTATTTTCGTAAACACCCAGAGGGAACCATGTGCTTTAAGAATGAAAAGCTTTCTGGAGGTAAAAAGGGGTGTATGGAAAAAACGCCTGACCGCTGTGGCCAGCCTGTGAATAATTTGTCGTGAAAACTTTACAGGCTGGCCACAGCGGTCACGCAGTACATACAGGCTGGCCACAGCGGTCGCGCAGTATTTACAGGCTGGCCACAGCGGTCAAGTGTTTTTTTACATACACCCGTAAAAAGTCATTGGTTGATAGACAATTGTTCCGCTTACAACGTTGAAGAAAAAGATTAAAAGTTTATTGAATTTGCCTCCACACACTTTTTCATCTGTTCAACCGCTTGATTAGGGCATAATCAAAAATTTCAAGCACTATTACCGACGTCGCATGCTACAAAAAAATGTTGCTTTTAATCGACGCAGACAAAACAACCACAGCACCGGAAGTGACTCGATCTCTTTCTATTCTCGATGCGGTCAATTTCATGAAAGTTTCTTGGAACAGTGTTTCAGAAGACACAATTCGAAGTTTTTTTCGTGGTCTAACACCTGAAGTACCTGATGAGCCTTTTGTAGGATTTTGTTCTGATGAAATTCCACCGGGTTTTACACAAATTAGCGTGCAGCATGTGCAAATGTGACGTCATTCATGCGCCATAGAAACGTTATTTCAGTTGGGAAACGCGTCAATTAGCGCTTTTGTTGAGAACGATGGTTTTTGACCCACTTTGCAATTTAAACTGTTCCTACAGGGAGACCATATACAGCTCCTCATTTTCTGTTAGCCACCCCAAGCGTATTTCAATTATTGAACAAGTGGAACAACCACCATCATGGTCTTCTTCAGCAAATTCTATTACATCATACATGATTAAAATAACCTGTAAACGAGGTTTAACAATGTTTGCGTGGCAACAATACATATTTGATTTTAATTTCTGAAAACATATAAACATGCAGTCTTCATTAATATTACAAACAAGAAATGTGCCAAATGTTAAGAGAAGCCGGGTTGTTCAACCTCATTAAAATTATCTCTAAGGATGCTGGGAATTGTTGGGAGACGCTATTTCAAGGTAGTCAGTCATCAAAATGAATTACACAATGTAAACAAATATTGAAGAAAAATATTACCGGGTTTGCCCACCCGGGTCAATGGCGTTGTGGGTAAACGGGTGATGGGTTCACCGCAGCCGATACATATGGTAGCCCTACCGGTTCAGACTGCGGAACTCTTTCCGCACATACACCCGAAGGTGATGACGGAGCACTTCTCGCAGACCTTCTGCCGGCCCGGAGCGGGTTCCCCACAAATTAGCCGCAAGAGCCACGTGTCACTTTCATTTTTTTTGTTCATTTGGGGTGGGCGTGGGCCTCCCCCGTTTCCTCTGACTGACGTTTGTAAAATTTGTGTCTGTTCCACTTTTGTCTTTGGATGATGAAGATGTTGTCAACTCTTTTCTACATCCGCCACAGGCTCCTTCTCGGGAGTAGGTGCCGCTTGATCGCCACTAGGGTCATCCTCCAAGGAGCCAAATGGGCCTCCGAGGTGGTCTGAGCCTCTTCTTTGTACATCTTCTCTTGGCCCTTGGGTTGGGCAATGGCAGCCGCCTTGCGCAGCTTCTTCATTGCTTTTGCATTTTCTCTTCTGTTAACAACCATTGAATGCTTGCTATGGCCGTGCTTGGTATTTTTTTCTTTGGGGCTCAGCGAAAGCTCCGGATTGTCAAACTCACTTTAAAATCGTCATCTTTCTTATTTAGCCTTCTAAGTCGGGACGCTTCTTCCAAAACAACACGGTATATGTGAGGTGCCATGAAAGAAGCATCTGTGTGTGGCGGTTGTCCTTATATGATCTTGTGTCACGAAACCACAGGCTGACGATGATGAATGCACATGTGCGACATCTAAAAATTCAACTCTCCCATTGTCGTCCTGTGGGCCAAAGTGAGATTAAGACCCTCTTTGGTAAATGCGGACTGTAACTCCAAACATATGCAGGATGTGGTTTTACGTTCAGATGAGAGCCAAATAACGTCATCAATGTAGCGTTGAAAGAGCTCCGCGTGTTTTAAAATTTCAGCAGCAGACTGGATCACAAAGTGCATGGCGATGTTGGCAACCGAGAGATACCCCTTTGTTGACGGTAAAGCGCATTGCCATACTGAACAACAACGGCATCGATAGTGAACATGATAAAATCAATCCGGGATTTTCATCCGCTGGTGTCAAATCCGGAGTGTCGCTGCAACGCCTCGGTAATTGAACGCCTGATGAGATCTTTGTTGACGCTTGGGTACAACGCTACCACACCAGCTGCTACAACAAACAGTTCTGCAGGATTTACAACACCCGTTTTTTCGGTCGATATTTGCCATTTGATCAATTCTTTTAAGTATTGCTGGCTATCTTGGCTGAACTCATTGACCTCGCATTGGCAGTACTTCAGGATATACTCAAGCAATGCCGTATATCGCACACAGAACGTGTTCCCGGCCGATTGCAGAAGTCTAGTTGGAATCTTGTGGATGCTGCACGTCAGTAACTGGTCGGCTGTGAGCTTGTGGGTTTTGAATTGGGGATACACATATGCGGGCCGGGTGTTGCTATTTTGCAGATGGCCCCGGTACTTTACGAAAACGACCAGAGTATTTCTTAGAACCAATCGTGTGGAAAAGTATTTCTGAAATAATTCCATTGGTTATAAAGTGAGAATACGCGGTTCTGTGCTTTCGACAAAAAGGCAAATTGACAGATTCATACTTCCTAGAAAGCGTATGAAGCCTGAGCTAATGGATGGTGCCGCGCCTGGTGCTTGGGCACAATGCCAGCCATTAGAATGGATGCAATCAGTTTTTTTGTAACANTCGTATCAACATACACGTTACATATTTCTTAATGCTACAGTTAACTGATATGACGTCAACCTAAAACTTTTGCAAAACAACCCCAAACTTACCTATCGCCGCTAAAATTGTACGGTACCTGTTTACATAACCTTAGACAAAGCTTAAGGATAGGCGTTAAACTTAAACGTTACATAATAAAAGTGATAGCTTAATTTTAGTTACAACAGTAAGTAAACAAATAAGAAATAGTTAACTTCACCAGTTATGTGATGACGCGTTCCAAACTTTTCTTCATTTTTGAAAATTTTATAACTTTTGGAAAGAAACTGGAAACGTTAGCTGTCATAATGACGTTAGACTTAAAGATAAAAGTTAGATAGTTAAGAATAAAAAAAATGGTTAGTTGATCTATAATCTCTGCAGTTAATATTATCAGAAGGTTTAGCTTAAATTGCGTGTTCAAATCACGGAGGACAAGCCACCAAATTTTGCAGCGAAATTTCAGTCCAAAAAGGTTTCTTCAAAATGTAATAATAAGTAACAACACAATAAAATATAACATAACACTTACTTTTGAAACACAATTGAATTGGGCAGCACTTCGTACAAATTTTACAAAAATCGGTGTTGGGCAACTCGAAATCGCGCCAGGAGAAAAGATCCTCAAATTAGACGACGCGACGATGAAGCAGCTCAGAGATAAAGGCATATTCTCATCATATCTAAGCATGTACAATAACCAGTGGACGGCGAAGAAACATGGTTCGAAACAGATAAATCCCGAATGTAGGCTTTTCATTACAACTAATGTTAACAAACCAACCGAGATGATAAAGGCGTTTTCCAGTATAGATAGTGCTGCTCTAGACAGGCGTACATTGGAACTACAATTCACAAACAGGAATGATATCGAAGAGTTGATTCAGGAGAAACTGGAAATATCAGGCAGCTTTAAAATCACTGACAAGAATATATCCACAATGTGGACCAATAAAGCCAGAACCGACATCAAACCAGAAGGAGAGCCATGTAAGCAATGTAGAGGCTACTGGGAAATTATCAATAAAGTTACATCTGCAAATAAAGAAGCCAGAAAAAGAAGAAGGGAGGGAGACATGGGTGATCAAGTACAAGAAGGGGAAACAAAGAGGCAGAAATTAGAACGACTTGAAAAGGAAGCAGAGCAACATCCTCCTCCATCTCTAGATACCAGCTTCGACCTCTTCCAAGATGATGGAACAGATGAGGACATTTGTGAATGGCTCGAGGTTAACAAGACCTCCGACATATGCCGCGAGTGTGGCCACCCCGCTGAACAGGGGGCACAGTGCTTGTGTAACATCTAAAGCATTATTTATTATCGCATTGGAGTTATTGTTCATATTCGTGTTGATGTTACTTATCGTTGCTATATTACTGTTCAAAAAATAAAACAAACAAAAAAACAAAAAATATTCAAAAGAGAATTACACCTTAATATACAAGGTGCTTACTTACACTTACACCTATAAACAAATCGCAATGTACACACCCCACTCCTTAAGGAGTTACCTTACTTACACCCTATGACGTCAGCAGATGATGACGTACAAAGCACTTCGTACAAATTTTACGTTCTTATTTTATTTAACTCATGTAAAAACTCTATAGTTATCTCTATCTCTATTTTTCTATAACTATGTCTATTTTTCTATGACTATGTCTATATCCCTTGAATGTAAAATGCGTGCGCTTATATAGCCCTTTATCCAATCTGGTTTAATGGACTGGATTGTCACGAATGACAGTGCGGTTGTAAATTGAACCCAAAGGAATGAACTAGATTAAATCGAAGAAATCCTAATTGAACAAGGGCATCGTAAATCCTAAAGAGTGCATGTAATTTAGTGATGAGGTCATATGAGGGTTTTGTGCAGTGCAATAAAATCATTTCCCAAAACGTACACAAAAATCGGCGAAAAACACAACAAATAATCAAAAATCACTACAGATGAAATAGTTCATTGTTTTTAGTCATGCATCATTGAACTCAATAGTTGTGTTGTTACTTGATGGCCATTTAACGCATACCATAAATATAGAAGTCCTTGACCTGGCCAAACAAAACATTTTAAATAAATCAGGTAAAATCATTTTTGGCAACAAGATTCAAGCATTCTAATGCAAGTGTACTTTCCAAGCACAAAACGGGCACTGACACAAAGCTACCTACGGCACCCGGTGCACATTCGCCACCAGGTTAATACATTTGCACGTCGTGGCACCTATGATGCACGAGGTGCTGTTTTTACCTCGCGAACCAGTTTCTGATCGACGTCTTGGCCATCACTGTCTTAGGGGATGTACCAGCAAATGCCAGCTACTTCATATTTAATATCGAATATCCAAAAGATGCTTTGGCAACGCTTGAGTTTGTGCAGAGGTAACTCCACACTATTTTTATAATCTTGATTTTGGTTACAAAACATTTTGTGTACAAGTCACGGGACATTATAGCGTGTAATCTGGTGATATGATTTGCTCCTCTGAAGCAGAGGTGGACAGCACTGGGCCTGCCAGCCCCAGCCATAGGTTTGAATAATGCATGTGTAAAGTGTTCTGCTGTATTTAGTATAATTTTTTCATTGTATGTGCAGCAAAAAAGTTTTCAAAGCAGCAGTTTTTCCTTGTATTGAATTATTTTGTACGCCTTGAAAATATTTGTGTTGTCATGTGAAAAATCTGGATTTGGTTGGCTTGTGCAAAGCACGGTATAAAATAGTCGCATAAAGCTATGCAACATTAAATGCATGGCCTGCTCATAACTCGTGGCTGTTTCCAAACCGCTTGGAAAGCATTGGCATATCAGTATGCATGCATACCACAGGTTTCATACTGATGCTAACCATTGCGCTTACGCCTGCATTCTACATTTTGATCCCATTTTTGAAAGAACTTTGTTACGTTATTTTCAAGCCATTGCACACGACAATCGTCAGAAACATAATAAGGGGCTTTGCTGGGATTCAGCAACACAGTTGGATAGGACCTGTACAGCGTAGTTACTTTCATTGCACAGCATAACTTTCATTTTGTTGCAAGTGCTTGGGCATAAGTGACGAACTGATGACTTACGTAAAGGAACCAGTAAGTCAGCCGATGACATACTCATTTCAAGGTATAAGTTTGAAACAATTGACCATGTAAGGTCTGCACCATTCCATGGTATTTTGTTCCATCCAGGCCTGCTTCACAGCAAGTTGTCTCGGGTTGTTTTGATTAAATAACTAGGATCAGTAATGAAATCCACCATCATTCAATCAGATCAATCTCACGATTTCGGCAAGAGCTACCGAAGAAAGCTTAAAAATTTTATGGGTATCGATAGCCCTGTAGGTACGTCATAAAAACCACTGACACGCACCCACAAAGCATACTCCTTGTGTTTCATTGAAAGGAGTAAACTTCCCTTCCTTCACGTGGCAGTAAAACTTCCCCTTTAAAACCCGCGAAGTTACAGATCACCACAGCGGGTTGATAATATATATTTTTAGGTTGATGAAATGTCGAACACAGTGGATAAGTTTTCGGAAGTTTCGTGAAAAAAAATTAATATACCTGGCATTTCACAAGATTGGCTGAGTGCATAAAAGTAGAGCGGAAGCTGCTATTTCTTGGGGTATCGGTGCAAATTTTGGAGAACGTAAAAAAGAAAAACTTGCAGAATTCCCTAAAAAATGACGACTCCTGTCCCAGGAGACACCCAACATTGTACGTCCGTGGTTGCTGTTGTGGTCACGCATTATGTACCTTCCCCGCGTCAATAAATCACGCCACATTGGATTTTATGGCACATTTCACCGAGATCTCGGGTGTGCACGAAAGAATTTTCAAGTGTGCACGAAGCGTTTTTAGGTGTCCACGAACCAGTCAAGTGTGCACCTTATCAAGAAGAAGCTAACCGATTAACAAATATTCAATAAAATCTCAAGATATTGTGGATGAATTCCAAAGCGGTCAAATACAATTGCGCCACCGGTTAACTCAGTGATTCCCAACCTTTTTGTGGTTGCGTACCACCTAGAGGTAAAACAATTTCGACGCGTACCACCTAGTGGGGGGGGGGGGTAATTTCGATCTGATAACTATTTTATTTCTTGAATCGAATAATATCAGATAAGAAAGCAACAAAACGCGTAGTTCAAACTAATGGGCGATCTGTATTTGTTTGTTCTTCACAAGACGGTCGATGCGGAGCACAACTTTGCTTACTGCGCACCAGAAATCATGTCCGGGGGAGGCAAGGCGGTTCCTACTCTTTGACTTTATGTTCATTAATGCACAAAACCCCCGTTCGCCCTCCCACGTAGAGGGAAAAATCAATAACTGAGGAATCGCGCGAGATGCTAGTGTGAGGTACGTACAGGCCATTTTAAGCCAGAAATTTGTTGGGGAACATTCCCTGTGCATTGCCACTGCACAACCGAGAACGGATTTGAGATGTGGGCACAGCATTCAATGTCCGGAAAGTAGTGCAATAGCTCGGATTTTAGTAGGGTGAGGTGACAGATTATTTCTTCGTCACATTGGCCATTGTATCCGCTCTTAAGATTGCTTAAGAGTCGGAACATTCCATACCGCTTGTTTTGCATATTATTTGTCCAAATTTCTAACTTGAGAGGTTCAGTTGATTGATGACCCCAAAAATGTCTGAGAGGTAAGCTAACCTTGAGATGAACTGCTCATCCTCCAGATATGTTTGAAAATCATGCCCCTTTTCTTTGAAAAAAATGTATAGTTCATCTCTCAGTTCAAAGAGGCGTCTTGTCGCATTACCTCGGGAAAGCCAACGCACCTCTGTATAGTAAAGGAGACATGTGTGATCAGAGCCAAGATCTTCACACAGCACCTTGAACAGACGAGTACTCAGAGCTGACGTTTTCACAACATTCACCATTTTTACAACTCGGTTTAAACAAGCCAACAGACTCGGAGGGAGCATCTTAGCGCAGAGAGCGAATCTATGTATAAAGCAATGCACAAAGGTGACGTTTGGCGATACAGCCTTCACATGAGCTTTAAATCCGGACTTGTCGCCCGATCCTGATCTTTCTTTGTTGGGTGGTTTGTCTCAAGATGCCGCTTGAGAAGACTTGGTTTCATGGCACCATTAGAAAGCGTCTTCATGCAAACCACACACTGCGGGAGAACCTCGCTTTTATGTTCGATTTCGATAAAGCCATATTATAAATATTCTGGGTCGTACTTTTGCTTTGACATGTTGCAAAGACTAAATAATTTTTTTGTACAAAAATGAATGGTACAGTAGAAACCGACGACAAGCATCGCGCCAGAAAGTGGGCCTTCACGACCCACAATGGGGCAGAAGGAATCTACTAGGCGCCGAACGCCCTCATTTACATCGGACCAGAAGAGTTCGGACAGAGCAATGTGCCACACTGCCATGGCTGTTGCACAGCCACGAATCAAACCCCAGGGCAGTGTGGCACCGCTTTCAACAGAAAAGGGGTTCAGCGAGCATTGCAGCGACATATATAGCTGACGTAAAAAACTTGAACAGTTATGTGCGCTACATGTTCAAGAAATCGAATCTCATTCCACCTCAACTACAAGAGAGGATCAACGGGGAAAAACACAAATGGGAACAATGCAAGGTGGCACACAATCGCCGAAAAGGTAGCGAAGTCATTCGACTCAAAACCATCCATGAACGCGTTCAAAGAAAAGTTGTTCGCTGAAGACTTCGCGTACCCCGAACTTTTAGCAAAGAGAGCGTATAACACCAGCACCTTTGGCACTACAAATAAGAAAATGAAGAAAGCTTTCAGGCGCCTCAACAGAAAGAAGATAAAGCCCTGGAAGGTGCATGAAGCCGTTCAGATAATCAATAATATCATCAACGAAGCCACTGAAATCGAGTGGAACTCGATACCTATGAATAGATTCGAACTGAAGCTGAAAAAATTGGGTGGAAAATATACACTTAGAAAAATGGTTACCAACAAAAACTTCTGCAATATGTTCAAACCATATCTAATGTGATCTCAAGAAAGCTGTCTAGTATTGAAAATGATAAATATAATGACATTTCCAATATTCAAGTAATGTCAAGTTTTATGAAGGCAGCTGCATCATATATTGCTGGTCAAGTATCAAAAATAGTTAAAAAACATACGAAGTATTAGCAGTGTAGTGAAGAGCACCTGGTTCTGATACATGACTGCCCAACCAGAGTTGTTTCAACTGGCCAATGAGCAGAATTAAATTTTTAAACTTTTTTGTTTGTAGGGTCAAGAGTTTGTGACAATAAAACATTGCAAATGAACTTGATTGGAGTAAAACATTTGTGGTCCATGATAACTTTCTTCATGTAACAGTGGCCAAAACTCTCCAATGGGATCCAATCATAATCCAGTTTCTGTCTTCCAAAAATAGAGAGAGGCTATCTTTGCCATCTTGTAGTGTGGTGAAGGTTTGCAAAGAGGATAAAAAGCATCGAACACTTTCAAAGTTCAACTGGTCAAAATTTGCAGCAATGCAAAAACATAAATCTTGTTAAGCCAGGTGTTGGAATATTGTGTTATGTGACTTCCTCCACAGTGTACAGCATTGTGTGTGCTAAATACTTTTTTTGTTGAAAGTTGCTCCAAATTGTACGTGTTAAATATTTTTGTTCATGTTGATTCTGACGTTACATTTTATTAATAAATTCAAACCACAAATTTTCAAGAATTTGTTACAGTCAAGATTTCGATGACAGCCCAAAACAGCAATTTGGATCAGCACAAGTTGATGCTTATTGCTATGTACAATGCATTACACCATCTTGTCTAAGGGAAAGAGCCATTCTTGTTCGGTTTATGACAACAATACATAGAAACGCATGGAAACTTCTCATATATTGCACGTAAACCATTTATTACGACTCGCAGATGATTTATTATACAATAGCGCACCTGCACCTAGTACACTTTATCGTCAAACTACACACATTTAGTTGTTATTATACACATAAATACATTATTCTTGATGAAATACTGATATATTATGCTAAAAATCGCTAAACAATTTCTCTAAACGTGATTTATCAACTTGCCAGCAATGGAAATCTTGGGCCTTCTTTGGCCGACTCCATTATGCATCAAAATGCTTCATCCATGATGGCCTGTCGCACAATCCAGTGTCAGTAAAGATCAGTGGTTGCACGTGGTGACACGAGGTTGCAGTAGGTGACATTATGTTGCACAAGGTTGAACCCATGCTAAATCAATAAAAATTATGTCACAAAGTGCACAACAGTGGTGAAAAAGTTAATACATTGAACATAATAAAATGACTGCTACGGATAAAGGATTTTGGAATTTTTGCATCAAATGTTGTCACCACTTTTGTGTTAAGTTTGTACATGAAATTTCAGTGTATGGGCAACAAAAATGTCCACACTTCTCCAAATTTAGTTTGCCACTTGCAACACAACTTGCAGGGCAAACAACAACCTGGCAAAGTATTCCATTTTTGTTGAAAATACTATAAAAAACAGTTTAACTTTGACTATTTTAACAACACAAAATATCTTATTATCAGCACAGGTAACAGCAATACACACTGTAACCTTGCAATTTGCAGGTCCAGTGTATAGCCTTGTTGAAATGCTTAGTCAAACTCTGCAACACCAGCTCTTGATTCGTTTCAATGTTTCTGAGCGCAGTTGACAGGTAATTTATCTTTTAATCTGCCCCAGATAAAAAATTTGTTTTGCTTAAGATCAGTTGCAGGTAAACATCAATCCTCATCTGCACCTCGTGCACCCTGACTCAACATGTTTATTATGTGCACCGCGTGTAGGTAACATGACTCAGCATGTTCATTATGTGCCTCGAGTGGACCGGGTGACGATTTCGAGCGACCTCTATTGCCATTTCTCTTTTTGTGGTGTGGATGTGGGAAATATAGGACACGGAAGGTAATATTTTTTGTTTATAAATTGCTATGTTTGATTATTCTATTCTCTTCTTTGTTTCTAGAAAACTTTTTCCGGATGTAATTAAAGTTGCATGTGTATACTGCATGAAACGCACTGCGGAGTACTTGCACAAACCATTGGTCTGTGCGGGAATGCTCCCCATTTTTCTGTGGCCGTTGACAAATCAACGCCGCATCGTGACACCAACCAGGCCATCATGATAATCTTCTCGTTTCTTGGAAGTAGAGTTTCAATGCCCGAGGATGCTCCAGTGGTATATGATTACGTGCAAGTTGAAGTTGATTAAACTAATGGTACCGTACATACCGTACTGCGTAGAACAACATTTATGATCCTTTCTGACTAGAGTTTTCGGCGAGACCATCATTTTGACAAAAATTCCATTCTGTGTTTAACAAAATATTAAGAATATATCAAGTTCACATAAGGTATTTTGTACATATGCCATTAGGGGTGTATGTTTTATGGTTTAATAAAATGTTTTACCACACCTGACAAACATCTGGTATGTGAAACATTATGTTTTTATGGGCAGCTTCCCAGCAGTCATGACAATAAAGTGTTTAGTCCACAATCTTCACAGCGGACTATTTGCAAGTAAATAACTTCTGAGGAGCAGACAACACATGTTGATGAAATAGGAGTATAGGACTCTTGTAATCTTCAGAAGTTTTTTCTCCGCATCCCGCCACTCTTTGGAAAGGTCTGACCACCTTTGGTCGTAACATTTTTCTTTGGCTGAAGTGGTAATTTCAGTCATACTAATATTTTCCGCAGATGTACTTGTGTAGCATTCGCCTTTGTGTTTTTAGCGTTTTAACCACGATTAACATGTTATGTCACTCTAGAAATCGAACCGCTGGATGACCAGGCGCAATTTAATCTTCTTATCTAGCATTCGAACTTTCCGGATGTGGTTAATATGTGCAAACCTTGGTAAACACATNTGTGTTTTTAGCGTTTTAACCACGATTAACATGTTATGTCACTCTAGAAATCGAACCGCTGGATGACCAGGCGCAATTTAATCTTCTTATCTAGCATTCGAACTTTCCGGATGTGGTTAATATGTGCAAACCTTGGTAAACACATCCATCATTTGTCACACGGCCCGCACGAGTTTAGCGAGTGACATTCTCATTGCCTTGAGCCATCTTTCATTCTATGTAATTCTTAACCGCGAAAAGCCCTTTCCTATATAGCGCGACTTTTTCGCCGTCAAGACGGACAGAGATCGAATCAACCGGACTATTTGTTCTACAGTTTATCTTTCTATTGGTGAACGCATCTTCGTTATTTATTGTAAGTATCGTTGTATGTCTTGTACTAATTTTAATACAAACCAGAAATACCAAATGCACAGCTTGTTTTTGAGTCATTATCAGAGTTAGTAGGCTCCCGTTGAGATTTTGATTGAGTAGCTGCCCAACTTTTTTTCTACCAACCTAAAAAGATTCATTATTTCACTAAACATACAAATTTTCAAAACAAAACTATATATACCTTTGTATGTATTTTTCCCATGTTTTTTAATATTACTGTCCAAAATTATATCAAATAGTAAAGCTCTTCACAACTGTTAGGGTTTTGAGACAATCTGTTTAGTGTTTACAGAGTTAACAATTTTGGTATCTTGCTTATTTGTTAAACAAACTATTATTCATACATTTTTCAAATTACCAAACCATATTGCTGTGTCATTAATTTAGAGCAGTAGTGCCTCCCCAGGGGGGGAATTTCCACTTGGTAGTGAAGTTATTCATGATAGGTGTAGTATTTCTTTTTAGGTAGACCAGTGGTTCCGAACCTTTTCAAATTAGTTTTCCAATGATAAATTTGATTTCAAGATGTCTGTTCTACACACTAACTGCAGACCTAAGCACTGATTTATGCTATTGTGTAATGGCGACTGTTGTTGGAATGTGAGGGAACAACCACTGTATTTGGTAAGTTTGGTTATCACTCATTGGATTGTTGTGTTCTTGACACTTATAGGTTTACATTAATAAATTTGAATTTAAGATGTTATAGTCAAATTCGATTAAATCACCTTGATAAGAAAACTTTGGCCCAAATAAAAGTCATGAAAATCAGAATAAGTCACAAAATTGTTTTTTAAAGCTGTCAATAGACATGAGCAAAATTGTGTGCGAAAGGTGATTAGTCTTATGTTGAATATTGTTTTAAGTGAGTTGAGCCTTTCTCACAATGTATAATCAGTTTTAACACACTTAAACCTGCACAAATTTTGAAAGCTATGTTCTTAAGAATTTGTCTTAGTCAAGAGTTTGATGATGTCAAAAACAGCAATTTGGATCAGCACAAGATGAACAATCTTGTTTTGCATAAAAATTCTAAACCCTGTTTTCCTTCGTATCGATCTGCACCAACTTTCAAGAAGGTTTTAAAAGAACCATAGCAAGGTATCTGAACATTCCCTACTGATACCAAGTTAACCTTTTTGGACGCAGAAAAGACCGTAAGGTACTCCAAATTTTTTGAAAGCACATCGATTTAGCAAAGACACACAGGAACCGCTGTTAACTAAAAACTTGACCTTATGTTGTCCAAACGTGACATCAATGTAGAAAGCTTCANTTGTTTTTAAAATTTATAGAACAATCTTGTTCGCATAAAAAATCTAAACCCAGTATTCCTTCGATCTGCCCAAAATCTGCGACCACCAAAGAACATTCATATCGATCTGCACCAACTTTCAAGGACGTTTTAAAAGAACCATAGCAAGGTATCTGAACATTCCCTACTGATACTAAGTTAACCTTATATGGACACAGAAAAGACCTGTCGTAAGCTTGTCCAAAAAATTTTTTTTGGAAAACACATAGATTTAGCAAAGACACACAGGAACCGCTGTCAACTATAAAGCTTGACCTTATGTTGTTCAACTGTTCCATCAATGTGGAAAGCTTCGTATGTTTCGGCCAAACAATTTGTGACTGGTGGTTCGGCCTTCACACCAGTCACCATGAGTTTAAAGGACGTTGAATTTCATTTCTGTTTGACCTTGAATCTGCTTGTGGACAGCTTCGCCGCAGTGGTGACATCTACTATTAGTGCTTGATTTCGCTTGCGTCTTGCCACAAGACTCCATTGTTGTAACTATATCAACCGCTTCCTTTAAAGTTGCAGGATTTCTCACAACTAAAACATTTCGCAACGACGAGTCCTCAATTCCCGATAAATATTGCTGAACAAGGAATTCTTCAGCACACTCCCCACTCAGATTCGGGTGCCCTTCTTTGATCAGGCACCTCAGGCGGTTTGAGAAGGCCAGGCTGGATTCACTGCGCAAACGCCGAGCGGCATGAAACGCGGCTCTTGCGCGTGGTGCGTTGCTCGTTCCAAACTGTTTGTCCAGTTCGGCAACAAGGCTTTTAAAATCCCACTTTTGAACATCGGGAAGGTTTCCTTGAACGTTTACAGCCTCGTTGGTTAAACAAGCCGCTAGTTGTTTTCCCTTTTCCATTACATCCCAACTATTTCGAAGCGCCACATTATCAAAATGCAGTTTGTATTGTGCCCACAATTGGCCACTATTTCCATTAAACATTCCAGGCGACTTCACTGCACTCACAAGTGGTTTACAATTTTCCGCGTCATCCGTTTCTTCCGATATTTTTACAAAAAGTGGTTTCACGTTTGCGTCCTTCCATTCTTCCAAAATATCAACTCTCCCTTTCAATTCAACATTCTCCCTCAAAAAGTACCGCGCTCCAACACTGTTATTAAACAAGAAACAAGACTTGATTTTGCTATACTGGAGAATATTTACCACTCATATTCTTTTTATTTTCTGTCTGTAAACTAGCTGTGTGAATGAACAATAAAAGATACTTACCCCAAAAACCCAGTGATGGCAATGCCATAATAGCAGCCAAATTCTATGCAAAAAAGCAAGGGTTTGGTTTTTTAAAGACAATAATGGGCAAATGTATACCATTAGCATATTGATCAGAAACGGAAACACCAGCGTGGTTCCTCGGAACGTTTCCTGTGATCCGGGAGGCAGACCCGGGTGTCCCGAGGACAGTCAATGACGGCGAGGTGCAGGTGGTCCAGCAGCTGCTGCCGCGCATCCCCTCTGCTTTCATAAGATCGATGGCGGAGATCTCAGATGTTGGTTCGCTGTGGAAAGTGCTGCACTATCCTCGTCCCGATGCTGATCTGAAACAGTAAAATCCTACGGCAGTTTTTTGTTCTTTTGTGTGTGACTAGTTAATCTTATCCCTAGTATGAGTTATTAAAGGTAAAAAAACAAAACAATAAAAAGACACTAACATAAAATGGAGGAAAACAAATGGAAAAGGGTAATGTGCGAAGAAAAACAAAGCTGTATTTTAGTAACGTGGTATGCGTGAGGACTCGGGAGCGGGGTGTTTCAGATATGGAGGATGCGTATTGTTGTAGTAGTTGCAAACGGTACTTTTTTGTGAAGGAAGAGCGTGAAAGCGACTTGGTGACGTGTGGTATTTCTTGCCATACTTTTGGACCTCGATGACAAATTGACCTTGAGCCAATCGCGGTGCTTACTCGGGGGTGGAAATAATTCTGGATATCCAGTCGCCTACAATCAAACGTTGCACTCATGGCACTGTGTATGAGTGGAATGTTGTCATCTGAAGGTGAGATTTGCTGAAGACAAACAATCTAAATAACAAGGATTATGCATGTTTTTACCTTCTCTATAATAGGTTGCATTTCTTCAATATCTATGCAATCCAAGTCTACAGTGCAATCTGATTCCATGAATGAATGCTTTTTCCTGTATAGGTAGCTTGTAGCGCATTGTTTTAAGTTGCCCTTGGAATTTTGAATTTTGCTCATCAAGGCCGAGAAACTTCTTAACATTGACTTTGCAAGTTCAATTTTAAGTAGTTTGGAAGAATAACTACAAAATAACAAAGCAAATAGTGACTGACAAAAATGTTCAATCGTGCACTTACAGCTTTTTCTCCCCGCAATTCAGAGACACATTGATCAGTATGTTTGTACAAACGTGACAAAACTTTTTTGTTGTTGTAAAATGACCATCTTTATTGAGTTGATCAATGATAATACTTCCGTGTAAGTTTTCAAGTAGTCTGTAACAAATATCCCTTCATGTTCAAAACCAGGCCAAACAAGCACATTGAATATTAGTTATCATTAAAAGTATTACACCAAAACAAACAGTTTTACAAAGTATTTTTATGTGGGACTGGTAACTGTATGAAGCGATAGTCTTTCTTTGACCAACAGTATCAAAACCAATTATTATTAATTCACTTTCATCCAGTTCTAAAAATGCCTGTCCATCAATTTTCTCCCCTGTCAAGCAATGATTAGACATGTAAGTTCATCTCACAAGTATTTTTCGGGTTTGAACAGTTCAAGGGCATAGGCATAATAATGATTTTCAAAACCATTTGTTTTAAACATGCAAACTAAAAAGTACACTTTATTGTCAGGTAATAAGGACATTTGGACAATTTTTTCAAATACAGGCCAATTTTCATTTGTGTTATGTATGGCAATGACAAAGTTTCGCTTGTAGGAAATGCTGGTAAAATAAATTTTATTTGCGACAAAAACTGACGTTAAATCTCCAACTTTTTGTAACAGTAGATCAGCATGTTCAAGACTGGCCACTAGTTCAACACTACCAGTCCCGACTTGAATCATTAAAGTGTGTTAAATTGAAACATTGTTGAAGTTGATGTTTGTTTGCTAAAGTTTTGGTGGCTTTTTTAAAGTTGCACACGACATGTTCATGCTTCTTGAAAACACTGTGTATAGCTTCATAACGCATGCAAGACATGAGGGACAAAGGACCAAACATTTGAATGCAAATTAGGTAATGCACCATGTGATGATGTTTGTTTATGAGTCTTATGTCAGGAAACGGGCTTTTAAACAAGCAGTGATGCTCAAATATTAGATCTTCGAGTTGAACCAACTGTCCAACTAATACTTCAGATGAAAACACAATTTCCATAAGCATTTGGATCCCATTCTCCCTTTGTCGTGACATTCTGAATAATATTTTAAATCATAACATGTTTACATACTATTGTTACGTCATACTTCCTCCGGTAACGGCATATATCTTTGACATACAGCGTTACCATTACCAGTAATTTTCCATTACGTCATAGCGGTAACGGTAAATATTTGAATGTATACAGCGTTACCGTTACCATTTGTGACGTCATAAGAACAACTCTTGACACTAATCTCTATTAGGTATGGAGGTAATTTCCCCAACCAGCTGTGACGTAGTGTTAGAGTGAGCCGCCCTCTGGTCTCAACAAGGTCAATAAGACCTGACAACTTTTCGTAACTACCACGAAGAGGGGAAAAACGCTCAGGAATCGGGTCCTGCACGCCGTCGAAATCACCGGCCAGGAGAGTTGGGTGCCTCGAGTAGGTGTAAGTGTAAAGGGATTCGAAGAAAGCGTTCCTTCCGGTAACACTTTCATCGTGGGTAGGGGCATACACGTTTACTACATGTAGGGTAGAATGGTAAAGTCGAATGTCGGCAGCCAAAATTCTGCCGTTCCCATCCCCAGAATGTGAAACAAAGCTAAGGGCAGGATGCTTTAGCAATATTCCGACTCAGTTCTCCGATCGCGCCTCCGACAAAAAGGACCAAAAAATAGCTTTTCTCGGTTCCTATTCGATGCACCACTCACCCTCGCTCGCAGGATAACTATGCGTTTCCTGGAGAAGAATTATGTGGGCATCTAACATCCGGAGAAATGACAATACAGCAGATCGTTTAGCTGCATCAGCCATCCCCCCGGCGTTGAATGTGGCTACTTTGATGTAATTCGCCAGGACTATTGACATTGAGCGTGTTACAACGGCGCATTAAAAAAATCCTTCTAGTCCCTAGACGATTTGGTTAAACATTGCGGGGGGATTCTCCCGCAATCAAGGCATGTGCTCTTTCGTCCTTCTAAGTGTTGGACGGTGCCGCACAAGCAACTCGTGCACCCATTTGGGCAAGGCGGGCATGCCGCCTCGCACCCTTCATGCTCAAGGAGAATCCTCCTACACTCACAAACAACGTGCTTAGATAAGCAGTCCCGCTTAGGGTCGTCGCTTAAAGTCGACGACGACCTACTGCGCCTAGGTACCTTGTTTTCCGGGCTGGAGTCGGAGAGATTCTTCGCCGCTTCCGTTATGTCCTCTAAGATGTCCTGTTCCAGTTCTCCATCTTCATCTTAGGCCGCTTTGGCCAATAAGTCCAAATTTTCAGGGGCATCCGAGGTGCCTCTCTCAGAATCGGTGGGAGTAGTAGGGGTTCGCAGGGAAGCGGCCCTATTTTCCCGTCGGTTTTTTTTCGGGGGCACCCGCGGTGTAAGCCTTGGAACGGTGAAGGGCTCCGGCGGGGATGCAGCCCCTGGTTTCCAGTCATTTGCTTCGGGGGCACCCACGCTGATGCCAGCTTCGCTGGCGCGGCGGAGCCGCATCGCCTTCGGCAGCGATGGCTATGACGTCACAATCTACACTATTGCACTACACTACCTATAGTTAAGGTGTTAAAGGAACTATTCCAATATAGGTAAACCTGTGTAAAATGCACTGGTTAACCAGTGTAGTGTAGTGTAAGGGTAGGAGGTGCACTACACTGGTCCGACAGTGTAAAGGCAGAATACAGGCAGTGCAGTGTAGAAAACACTGGTAGACCAGTGTAGTGTAGTGTAAAGAAGATGGGATATAAAGTTAGTGTAGTTGGCCATCTTTTTCTTCATCACCCAATTGTTAATGTAATCGAGGTGTTCAAGGACTTGTCCTGAGCATCTTAAGCCTTCTATTGATTTGTCATATATTTTCTCTGCCTCTTGTATAACAAGATCGTCTGTGACATTACTATTAATCCTCCTCTTCTTCAGGATGGTTGGTGGTTCGGCGTTTTCTTCCCACTCTGCTTGTAGGAAGCGCCTCTTCATAGGCCGAACATCCTCTGTCTTGGCTATCCTGTCAATGGGGTGGGACATGTTGGTTGTTATATAGGCACATGTTGCCTCATTGTCTTGCCGGTCCCCGTGCGTCTTCGCACTCCATGTATTGTGGAACATGAACTTTACTGCCGATAGAATGGCGTCATTATTGAAGAATGCGGGACCGGCGTCGTCAATCTTCAACATTTTGTGCCTAAATCGCAAGGCCATTTGTCCCACCCCTTGACTGTCATTAGTCAGTATGGATGCCACCTCTGTTGGAAATAGTAGTTGGCCTAATAGGGTTTTGCCCTTCCCTGCTGCCCCATAGAACATGAAATGTGGTGCATGCTCTATTCCTCCGCTCTCGGTGTTTCTGAGCTCTAGGGCTGTTTCAATCAATGCTATTCTGAGGTCTTCCACTGTTAGTTCTTCGTCGTTCCACTTTATATTCTTTGCTTGTGATGTTATCTTGTAGTATATCCTGGTCGCCTCTTCTAGGCTCATTTTCTGTTGCACTTTTTCCTTCATTTTACGACTCACTTTCGCAAATTTCCTTTTCCTATCGTTGAACTGCGCCGTGTTGTAGGCCCGTTTAGCCAGTAGCTCTGGAAATGAGAAATCCCTCTTAAATAGCTCTTCCTTGAATTTGTTCATGGAGGGTTTTGAATCAAATAGTTGGCAGACTTCTTGTGCAATTGCTTCGTAATGTGAAGTGCTTTTATGATTGTTGTGCTTGCTGTTGCTAATTAATTCTTTCAGGTTATCAGGAATCATACTCCGGTCCGACTTGTACACGTAATTGACGTAAGCCGCCATGTCCTTGATAGGAGCAATGTATGAAACTGAGATCCCCATTTGCTTGAGTAAGTTAACTACAGCATTCTTCGTTCTGGGGCTCCCTTGTTGCCCTGGCGTCGGCGAGACGCAACTGAATACACCATGACGGTGGTTGTTGTTTGATCCCCCTCTTTCGTGTGGGCCCCAATACAATACGAATGTCGGGCCTGTGCGGATAAGTTGGTCGCCATCTATAGTAATATCGGCGGTGATTGCCCACTTGCGGCTTCGAGTACTCCCGTTCGCATTGTTCTCTGTACCAGTGCTGCTCATGTTCTTCGCGTATAGCAAATTCTGTGGCAGTCTCACAATCAGATTTTTTAAAATAATTTCCTACAATATGGTCAGTCTCTGTTTTGGAAGGAAACATCTGTAAGTTGGAACATGTTCATTGTTCATGCAAACTCAATAGAACAGAACCAAAAAGCAAACGAACTAAATGCGATAATAAACACAACAATAAACATATATACAAAGTGCCTGCATCGCTTCTGCAGCTCTTTGCAGGCACACCTATACAACTGCACTACACTGGTTCACCAGTGTTTTTTATTAACACTAGTTGACCAGTGTAACATGACTACACTAATAGAGCAGTGTAGTGTTATCCATCAAATATTTCTGCCATCGCCTCTTCAAGTATGTCCTGCTCACATGTGCATTGAGCCGCACACCCCTTGTGATGGCATGTTCTATCGTCCCAGCTACCATCTGGTGTTGGTGGGTTGAGCCATTCTTCCAAACCTTCTGTCGTGTTTACCCATCTTTGGGTGGCTAGATCGTCTGTGTTGCTGTCGTTCATCTTTGGGCTTTTTGGCCTACTTGGCCCTGGTATGTCTTCTTCTTGTTGTATGTTTTCTTCTTGGGCTTTTTGGTTGTTCTTCTTCTTCTTCTTTATCAGATTCTTCTTCAACAGAGCTAGTTTCTCTCCACAGAGTAACCCAATTATTGATGTAATCTAAGTGCTCAAGCACTTGCCCAGAACATCGCACTCCATTTAATGATTTTTCGTAAATTTTTTCAGCTTCTTGAATTACTAAGTCGTCGGTTACGTTACTGTTTATTCTTCTTTTCTTTATTATAGTTGGTGGTGTGGCATCGTCATCCCATTCAGCTTGTAAGAAGCGCCTTTTCATAGGACGTACGTCCTCTGTTTTCGCTATCCTGTCAATGGGGTGGGACATGTTCGTCGTAATGTAGGCGCATGTTGCCTCATTATCTTGCCGGTCCCCGTGTGTCTTCGCGCTCCATGTGTTGTGGAACATAAATTTGATTGCCGAGAGAATGGCATCATTATTGAAAAATGCGGGACCGGCATCATCGATCTTCAGCATCTTATGGCGGAATCTTAAAGCCATTTGTCCTACCCCTTGACTGTCATTCGTTAAGATCGATGCCACTTCAGTAGGGAAGAGTAGTTGCCCTAGTAGGGTTTTGCCCTTCCCTGCTGCCCCATAGAACATGTAATGTGGTGCATGCTCTATCCCTCCACTTTCCGTGTTGCGTAGTTCAAGGGCTGTTTCGATCAAAGCGATTCGCATGTCATCGATTGCGGCCGACAGCGCAAAACAACTTTTCAAAAATCGATCATGGTGA
>QXVZ01003270.1:0-15120 GCA_008931825.1 Phallusia fumigata
ATGTGGAATGAAAATATGGGGAACGCCACCTCTCTAGTTATAATTAATTCTGGAAGTTGCCAATTCCCTAATAAGTGTGCCTAAATTCAAAGTGATTTAATTGTGTTCGATATTTTAAAATTGTCTTCCCCCAACCTCACTTTTCACCTTGATCGTTTACGCAAACTTTTTCCAAATTTTTGTTGTTATATTTATATAATTTGTATTGGATAAATAAATTGTATTTTTGTTTTTCTGCAGAAATTATCTGAACATTCAACATCAGACATTGTTCTTGTGAGGAAAGATCCAACAAAGATTGTAATTTCAGTTGAAGAAGACAAGTTGAAGGTGACCTTGAGTTGACTGACGCCTAAAAGCTAATGGTTTCCCAATTGTTGAAATAATGTTTTCAGCTTGTTTCAGTGTTGTTGTTTTGGGTTTTCTTCCAAATCGAATTAAAACAAACAAGATTTTGTCGTATTTATATGCCTGTTGTGTTTGCAAGTTGCAATGAATGCTTACAGCTAATTTTGACATTTTTATCAGTTTAATAAAATTATGTTTTAGTTAAAAGTTCCTACCCAAAGGAGGAATGAGGTTTCGTCGATCGTCCCGGGTGCGGCAGACCATATCGGCACAAGCAAAGAATTAAAGCGGAAACGAAAAAAGCAACCTTCCATTGGAGAATCCCAGGTTTAATAAAATTTTGGCATTTTTTTAAAAGTACTTTCTGATTCAAGCTAAGTTACTGAACTCAAATCTATAAGCGGTTTTAAATCAAATTAGTGACAAAGTTTATTCTCTCCGTCAAAGCACATAGCAGTTTTATATATCCACCAGAAAACAAAATGCAACACCAGAGGGGTGAAATATTATTAAACATTTGTGAGAGCAAGATGCTACTTCGTGTTTTGCCCTTCCACAATTAACCTGCAGTATTAAATTTTTATGTCATTTTCTAATACTCCAATGACACTAGTATGAAGCGTGTGCTGCCGCCATCTAGTGGATCCAAGTGATCCTGTATATTATTGATGTATTGCAAAATATGTGTTGAATGTAAGGTAAACTATTCCTCTTTATAATCCAAATATGTTATTACCGGCTCAGGCAAGTCAAAAGTTTGATATGACATGAAATTTTATGTAATTTCCTTTATTTTTAATCCTTTTATGATTTTTCACATTTTATACCTTGACATTGTTTATATGTTACTTCGTAATTTCTTTTATTCTCATTGATTAGTTAACGATGGAGGAACGAATGAATGCTCTCAGCATGGACAAATCAAGCAATGTGGAGGACTCAACAGCGACACCTTGTGCTGATTCATTTGCTGTTTTGTTATCACAAGGATTACAAAGCAATGACCGTGATGTTATAAATGTAAGTTTCGTGTCCATATGCGCAATGGCATGTGTTGCTGTCAGACTAGCTGGCAAGGGAAAATGGTTTGGAGACAGTTTAGTTACCCTGAACTTAAACCAATAATTGATAATACTAAATATATTGGAACTAACACATAAACAAAAACGATATTAGTTTTCGAATTGTCTTTCAATCATTTAAATCCCCTCATCATAGTAAAGAGGTACGTTTTGCGTTTTGAGTTTAGGAATTAAAAAGAAGTCTTAATATTTCAAATGTTTTTTACGACCCTTATATATATTTGAAAAGTCACAGTTTTTGACGGAATGTTAACATTAAAAAAAACATATTTTATCATTTTTTAAATGAAATAAATTTTGACAGAATAAATTTGCTCTAATCACTTTTTTACCAGTTCTTTGTTGTTTATTTCAGCAAGTTCTTCAGCACAGCAGCGATGCGCTGATTAAAAACACGATCGAACAGTTGCCGATTTCTTATGTGATTCCGCTGCTCCATGAGCTAACGGAGAGGCTTCATGGGAGCCCAGATAAGTACGTTTGGAAAAATTAAACAATTTAACAATTCATCACAATGATGAAAGTTCTGTCAAATCGAAACTCAAGTACATGACTGATTTTAATATTCTAAATCTAAACAAACTTAACAATTGCTTTGACAAAAAAGTAAAAAAATTTTAACATTTTGTTCCTGTCTATACAAGTAGGTCAATTCAAGTTTGCCGCTTAAAATAAACTTTGGCATTTCGGTCGAATGCTTTTTTTAAACACTTTAAAATCATTTCTTGAGTACAGCTGTATGCAATGTTTATTGTATTCATATTTTATTATTTTACAGATGTCTGATTTTTGTCAAATGGTTACGAACAACATTAAGTTATCACGCTTCGTATCTTATGACGGTAAGTGATGAAACATTGTTAGTCAAGATGTTACAGTGATGATAAAAAAGATTACTTTTGCCTTTCACATTAAAATAAAAATATTTTTAATAGTTTCATCTATTCTAAAAAAATATGTGTGATATTTATACAGAAAAAAATATGTGTGATGTTTATGCGGATGTACACATTTAATGTTATAATCTCAAGTTGGCAACAAATACATTAAAGTCATTCAACATTTAGTTTGTTTCCAATGTTTTTGCTGTGTCTCCAAACACACAAACAATATGTAAAGTTTGATAATATTTACGTGTTTAATGTAGGAACCCTTTATTTTAAAATTTAGTTCTTTCAGAACTACATTAGTGTCAATGTTATAAACTTCCTGAACCTAATTTTTTGTAGTTCCCGGGGATCTCCTCTCTCCTAAGCGAACTGCATCAATTGATGAGCGTTCGAACTCAAACTCACGGAAGATTGTCCAAACTCGAAGGAAAATTGGATCTTATTATGAGTCAAGTCATTACAAGGAAAACCGAACAAATTAGGTCGAGCTCAGATGAGAAAGCACTTTACGTGTTCGAGGAAGGTTAGGAGTTTTATTGCAGTTGTGTATTTCTGTATCAGGAAAAAACTGGTG
This sequence comes from Phallusia fumigata, assembly GCA_008931825.1. Lineage (NCBI taxonomy): Eukaryota > Metazoa > Chordata > Ascidiacea > Phlebobranchia > Ascidiidae > Phallusia > Phallusia fumigata. The sequence continues at coordinate 2,895 of QXVZ01003270.1, forward strand.
TACTATTAAATTGATTTAGTGTTCATAGTGAATTTACTGGCTATTCTAGAATAGTTGTTTCGAATCCATGGTTTATAATCCAAGTCTCATATTATTCTGGCAGATTAACATGCTGCATTGGAAGTTGTACCAATTTTATTGGGACTTCACTGATATGGGGCTTGCAATAAATTATCGATTTATATTTCATGATTTGCTACCGAGCTGCTCCATTTCTCACAGTTAACTAGTGATGAATCAAACCCACCTTAAAAATGAAACTTAATACCAATGCGAGTACACTTGTTTTCGGCATTTCAAAACACCTTTGAAAAAATATAACCTGATTCCAGAACAAACCAGTTTTTTTTATTTGTAGAGTCCATAATCAGATAACTGATTGTATTTTTATTGCCAAATTTGTAAAGATAAAGGTTTGTTTTTATTAACCTGTCCAGTTCCAGCACCTTTAGTCATACCATGTCAGTAACGTAACTTGATCAAATATTTTTATTGCAAGATTCGTCAGATGAGCATGATGAAAACATAATGGAAGGAATGATCGACGACCTTGATGTAAGGAACAAAAATTGTTTGTAAATTGTGGTTTGCATTTTGTATCAGTCAATTGCAAACTCATTTACCATTCTGTAGCCAGCCTGGTATTAGGAGTTCATGATAGTTTGTTGTATTTTTATCCAAACCACACCGGAATGCGTTATGCTCACACTGGGTCCACATCTCGTTCCACTGGGTTGGAGCAATACCGCTTAAGTTTCTTTCTCAGGGAAACACAAGCGACTGAGATGTGGTTAGAACCCACAATCTTGCGAGCACAAGGAAGTCGCACCCTGGTGGCATTTGTATTTAGCACAATTTCATTGAAACTCCTTCCAGGATTGGGAAGAATTCAGTGATGACGACAAGAAACCCGATCGCCATGACGACAACGACGATGACTTCCAACTTTTAATGGACGAGGACGGATGACGTCACCGCTGCTATGGTGATCGAACATTCGGGATTTGTGGGGGGAGCCCGCCACGTCGCGCGTTTTTACCGGATTTAAAATTTCTCGGCATTCCAAGTCGGTCAGTGACGTCACGTCGGATATTTGCGTTCGGCTTATCGGATTTCCGTTCAACACGATTTGATGACCTGTCTGATGTCAATTTTTTTCCCGCTCTCCTTCGGTCACGTGATCGTTTAGTAACGTCAAACCGCATTTTTTCACTTTTGCGCATGTGACGTCATAAGCGGTCACACCTCGTGATGCCAAACGCTCTAGCTCCATCTTGTGACGCTTAAAATAAACTAAAAGGTGCCGTGTTTTGTGTGTTTTATTTTTATCGTGGGTGGGCGTCCACCGTCGAGCTACCTGCTTCATTGCAGTTCCGTTGGATCAGTTTTTGATTATTCGTTCACCAGACTGGTTGACACAACTTTTTTCCTCGCGAGTTTTAGACGGTTGCGCTAATACTAACTTGACGGTGACCATCCGTTTGCATCAAACTTATTTACAGGAAGGTATTTCTCCATAATTAGCTGGGAGTCTAGCTGCCTGCCTCGTTGCAGTTCCAACCTGCTGTGTCGGATTAGCTCAGGGGTGTCCAAACTTTTTTTTAATGTGGTCCAAATACAATCAGACTAAGACGCCTGCGGGCCAGCTTTATTTTCGGAGGTTGTCAACTGTAAGCTAACAAATACACGGCTGTGCCACGATCCTACCAAATTTATGGGATTTGTGTTGCGAAAGATCTTGCCAATTAATAAAGTTTCATGAAAAGCTTTTGCGTGAAGTCGCAAGTCGCTTTAATCCAAAGCTTGGCGGGGCATGTTCGACACAATTTGAGTTTAAAGCCGCGGGCCACGTGACATGTCGTCTCCTGACTCCTGACTTATTTGAAGCAGTGCCGGGTCATTGCAAAGAGAACTCGCCACAAAGGGGCGCTAAAGGGCCGGCCGCATTACCAATGCAAGCAGTTGCACCTAATCAGGTAGTGATCAGAAGTTGCTCAGCAAGTCATATAACACAACCTTTAATAAAAGTTGTATTCAGAAAAACGTATTGACATTTGAAGGTAGAACTTGGTTATCGCGTTTTGGTGACAAACAAAAAAGAATTATCTGCGATTGTTACGTGTAGTAATCGAATTGTTCTTTCTCGTGCTGCGCGATTAAGTCGAGAGCTCGTGTCACCGACATCTTCACAACAATTGCCGCCTTGATTTCTATGGCCACATCCTCAAGGTTGTGATTGGCGCAGAAGTCGGCGATCCTCGACCAATCACAATCGTCCTCGTGGGTTTGCCCGCCATCAGCCTCGTGGTACACGATGTGGTGCAGAGAATCCTGGGAATCTGACCTTGAAATGACCTCGTCCTCACCCACCACGAGGCTTCCGGTGTAGAGGTCATCGAGAAGGTCATGGGCTACTCGACGTCCCTTGTCGTTGGCGAGCAAAGCGANCCACGAGGCTTCCGGTGTAGAGGTCATCGAGAAGGTCATGGGCTACTCGACGTCCCTTGTCGTTGGCGAGCAAAGCGACGATGGACTCGTCAAATCTGATACAAATAAGATTTTTGTTTCTCAACTTAGAGCAGGATTCGACAACCCCTGGCACGCGAGGTGATTATTCATGGCACATCAAGTGAATTACGAGTTGAGTTGAGTTTATTTCGCTTGGTGAAAGAAAACATAGCGACACAATTTCACTAAATCAATCACCAGGCTGGAAATAGCTGCGCAACGTTAAAACGTTATGAGGCGCAAAAAAAGTAAAGGGCACAATTGGTGGATCAAGATTGTACCTGCTGCAGCTACACCATAATTAGGCGTTATGTGACGGGGACTCACATCGGAGGGTGAGTTAGGCGCAATATGAGAAGCACGACTGGGGGTGACGTTGGTGGGACCAATCGCGGGGGCCTTAGAAGCCAACCAACCCGTGCCAGGGGTAGAATTTATATTCCAATGCATTATTTGAGTTAAGTTTAGCGACTTCTATGTTTTTAACGTGCGTTCGAATACTAACAAAGACGTTTGTTACATCATTAATGTCCACAAAGTTAAAAGGATTTCAACCTGCCACTTAACAAGCAAACAGGTTTCACTTTGTACGTAAATATAACCTGAGAGGAAGGGGTTGGTTCGTATATTCATGCTCCCTCTCATCGGATGTTTGACGGCACAGACTCCAAACAAGGCTAGGATCGGGACAAGTTGAAAGGAGCCAAATATAATCGTCTGAACATGAAAACAAAATTCGCATGACTGATGACATGCACTCTTGAAGCGGGTTTCCTAACCAACTTCGTGCAGTCAACTGTAGCACTTGTCACACGCATGAAAAAAGACAAGTTAGGCTTTTATTTTCCGCTAAAGCGTTAGTCCATTCTTTTGTTACACTTGACTGCACGAAGCTTGCCTCAAAACCCGCTCCAACAAGTTTAAACTTTCACTTAATGAAGGGATATGGAATTCCCCACCTCTATCGTGCACAGAAAAAACCTCCCCTTACGTTTGGCGAACTTGGCAGCGTGTTTCGTGTATTCCACCAGCGAACCAAAGTGACCAAGCTTAGATGGCAGGAGAGGTCGGTGTACAACTTGAGTGCGATTGTGAGACACAGGGATCGGTGCTGGCGGTTCTTCTTACTGCAGAAAAACCAAGAAGTTGTAACCGCCCATGAATAGTCTCGCACAAAAACATGTTTGGAATCAGATAGTTGTAACCAAAGGTTGGTGGTTCAGGGTTCAAATCCTGGATTTGTTAGCCACAGCACACAACCTGTCTGTATTAGTTCATTCTTTAACCCACAGGTCAGCAACTTTTAGAATTAGAAAAGCATTTTGTGCTATTTTCACCAAGAATAATAATTGCAATGCAAAACTGCGTCAATCGCATTGTTGCTTTTTGGGGTCATTGGAGCCAGATGAAAGGATGAAAGAGCATGTGGAACCACATGTACCTATTTTGCAATATTGTAGAACCACATGTACCTATCTTGCAATACTGTGGAACCACATGTACCTATCTTGTAATATTGTAGAACCACATGTACCTGTAGGCAACAAGCATGTCGCCAATATCTTCTGATGACGTCAAACATTCTTTTGAAACCCAATGTTCCACAAGATCAGGTCGGTTCTCATTCAAGGCACATCTAGAAAAATTTGGTAAATTCTCTCTGCCTTGTAATACTTTCTCAACACAATGTTAAAAAACCTATCCGCTTTGCTAAGTTGGTGTGACAACAAAAGTTTTTTACCCTCACACTCAAGGTAACTTTATGTTTGTGAGGAAATGAGTTTGTATGCCTAAGTTTAACATATACAGGCAATTTTCTTTGTATATTTTTTAACCTGCAGCAAATCACAGAAGTTTCCACATCAATAACATTATCCTGAGCTGCAGAGGAATGCATAAGAGCTTCAGAATACAAGAGAAGTGGACTCGGTGTTCCGGAATAATTGTCAGACACTTCCTTGAACCTATGTCACAATATTTAAATATTAAAGAATGTTTTTGATTGTGGAGAAAGTTTCTTTACAGTTTTGCCACATATATTTGTAGAATAGTTTTCTAACAGTTGAAGCTTGTGTCCAGTTTAATTTTCTTCTTTACCATATTAGATATAAACTATTTCACTATTTTTCACATCTCAACTTTACTTCATAGGTTTAATGTCACTTGTTGTTGAAAAAAAATAATGCAAAAAGAACTGGTGTAAAAAAGGCAGATTAATGAACTTATCATAAACATAATACATCCAAGATAAAACAAAACAAAGAAATGGTTCTCCCACAACCTGTTGAGTGTTTCTAAGTTTCTTAAAACCCCTCGTGGGCTGTTTGCAGCATGGATCGCAGCTTTCGAGTATTCCTGATCATTGAAGAGTTCGTTAAACTTGTCCATGTATTCCAGGATCATTTCTGCTTCTTTCTCTTTAGATGGGTCATCTTCCTCAGCTGAAAACTGTAAAAAAATAAAAAAATGAAACTGAAAAAAATTAGAGCAAGAAGATTAAAAAAAATCGTAAAAGTAAAACGCTACAATTACAAAAAAAACATTAGTGTCTATAGGTGTTAGGGTCATTAACACTTGTGCTCACAGTCAAGGTCAGTTTTAGTTGATGCCACTTCGAAATGAACATTTTAGGAACCACAACTTCACTGAGATGAGTGAAATTACACAAAGAATTGACTTGAGTCAATACAACACCGCTTGCATCCAAAATGAAATAGCATGTGTTGCCTCAACACTGTTGTGGTGGGAAGTAAAATTAAAATAAAGTAAAACATGAAGAATACATACTAAGATTTGATAAGTGAGCAGTGGTATAAGTTTAACACCAGCAAATAAATTCCCCACAACATTTTTAACCCCAGAAAAAAAACCAAGTTACCTGGCCACTGTCACCTAGCAACGAAACTTGTCGTTGCAAAGAATTGCTTTTTTCGAATGCTGCGGTCATAAACTGCTTGATATCTGTAAAACAGAATAGTAATTGTACAGTATAAAATTTTGGAGTTTTAAAAAAAAATATTGCCAAGAACAATGAATCCCAGGTGGCTGACAAATGTTGCTTAACTAACCCTGTTTAAAATCTGGATCATCCCTGCATTTCTTCTTGTAAGTGTTCATTGCATCGATGGCAACACGAAGCCTCAGGTTTTTTTGTCTTAACCTCTTCCCTTCTTCCGTTGCAAGTTGTTTTGCCAACATTCGTTCTTCCAGCAGCTTCTCAGTCTGACAAACAATAAGTTATTTTTCTTAACGGAACTAGAGATTTGGCAAAAAAGACAAAGATAATTTCCAATAAATATTTTTCACTCTCATTAGTCTGGTATGGAGGTTTTTAAAAAACAAATCTCATAAGGGGGAGGACCTTGCAATCGTTGAAGCAAAACAGCACAACAAAGTTGCATACCTCGATTTTTTTGCTGATTGGAACATAGGAAGTTTTCTGTTGATGAAGAAACTCTTGAATTCCCTTGTTTAGTTGGGTGACAGCTTGATTTAATATTTTCTCGTCAGTCCATTGCTGTACAGATAGTCCTGCAAATCACAGACTCTATAGATATATGCTTTAAATAAACTCCCAACTTATAATTAAATTTTTATCTTTGTGATTCTAGATAGTCAGCCTCAATCTTGCCTCATGCAAATGTCACACNGGAAGTTTTCTGTTGATGAAGAAACTCTTGAATTCCCTTGTTTAGTTGGGTGACAGCTTGATTTAATATTTTCTCGTCAGTCCATTGCTGTACAGATAGTCCTGCAAATCACAGACTCTATAGATATATGCTTTAAATAAACTCCCAACTTATAATTAAATTTTTATCTTTGTGATTCTAGATAGTCAGCCTCAATCTTGCCTCATGCAAATGTCACACATGATTAATTTGAATTTGTGGTGATATGTGACTTATATGTGAGACCATATACCTACAGCAGACCTGTTGAAAATCTTGATTTTCTTTCCATTATAAATTAATATTATTTCCACTTGGATTTGTATCATTGGCAATTTTAAAGTCTTCTAAAACTATTTGAAATAAAAGTTTTTAAAAGTTAGCCACAGTAAACATCATGTTACTTATTTTAAAATCAAATCATATTATTTATGAAAAGCCACACATACAGCACGAGCATCTGTGTAAGTGTATAAATCAGCTGCTCTCCATTAAACCACCTGGAATTGGTCGCTTTTCTTCGTAATGCTTTGGGGTATCAAGTGTTTGCGCACTTTCTTCATTATCATCTTTTTCATCTTTAGATTTTTTTAACTTGGCAAGTTGTTCCTCCAAACTTTTGTTTTCATCAGTTAAAATTTCCAGCCTGAAAGACAAAAGTTTAACAACTGTTTGGTGCACACTGATTGGCAGAAGCTCAAACATTTACTTCTACAAAACATCAAGAACACTTCGGTTATCAAGAATAGAAAACACTATAACTAGTCATAATTTGGGTTCATTCACAGTTTTAAATTGTCTCAATAAGAAGGTACAAGCCAGTACATGTCTGAAGTGTAGGGAAATGTTTAACAGACTTGTTATTTTGAGGTACTGACTTGCTCTTATATCATTTATTTGTCATAATACCCAAACAATCTCAACTAATCAGAACACTTTCAGCTTTGGCCCAACCAAAGTTAATTCAGTGTTGCCTACTTGTTTTCCAGCTCTTCCTTTCGCTTTCTGTATCCGGCAATAGTCACAGGGAGACATGACAGGGATTTAATCTTACTTTGCAGAAATGCTGACTCGTTGTGGCCATTTGTAATCGCTGTCATACAGTCCTCGTACTCACGCTTGATGTCAGACATTATGTCCTTGTAGACAGTCACATGGTTTATAATCAGGTCAAAAGCCTCCCTGTGGTACACAAAAAAAAACATTAGCATTCAAGATGCTTCTGTACAGAGAAAGTATATTTTGTGTAACAAACCTGTAAATGGCAAATTTCTGTGGCGAAATTTCAAATTCGTTGCTGCATTTCATCTTTTCCCCATCAATCAATTGTCGAACTTCCTGAAGAACAGCTTTGTCCTTTTCTGACAGTATTGGGGGAAGTTTTCTTCTGGTGGTGAATGCCCGACTTGCTAAAGCTTCAGGTGTTATTTTTTCCAGCATACTTTCAGTTGATTCATCCATGTTTTCCCAAATCTAGTAAACTCATATTATAACAGCTTAAACCTGACAATTTTAACATCCTGAATTAGATTTAAAAGACAAATCCACACTGAAGCTAAATTTTACAGGATTCTTGGTGTAAGATAACACACAAATAGAGCAAAAAGGAATTTGTTAGCATGTTAACAATAACGTAATCTTTCTTTTGTTTTATCTTCATGCGATTTTTTGTTTGAAATTGTGCAAAAAATTTTCGACAGCTTCACATGTTGCTACGATACTCGGCTCACTACCGCCACCTATGCCTTAAGCGAAAACGATGAACCCAACGAATCTGCTGATAACCATAACCCTTTTTTTTTTATTTGAAATATATTTAAAGCATTTGACTGATAATTTCATTAAATGTTCTTTAACATCCGTATTAAATTTTGTGTCGCTCTTGCTCAATTTAACGTGAAAAAATTCTTTCTCTGTTTTTTTATGTGTAAGGAATATTAAAAATTTGAAATTAGTAAAACATTTACATTATCACACAAAAATAATTGACAGTCTAAAAACATCGACTCCCCATTAAAATAAACTCACCACGATACTTTCCACATCTCATCCAGTTTCGTAGCGGCCATTCCTTTTCGTCGCGGTGAGCAGTTGAAGAGACACGATGGTTCAACGTTTAACTTACAGGCGGAGTTTATCGTATAACACGCCTTCCAACAGGCGGAGGATCTCGAAAACACCAGGCAAGTTGCTAATTACCGATGTGCTTAAGTTTTAATTGCTTGCAAAGCCTGCAGTGTAACCTTCATATTACGCATGCTTCAGTTTTTGGCATTTGACAGAATTTTTACGGTTTTAAAAATGTAAGGTATGCTTTTCAAATGTTGACAATAAAAGTGGAAATGTGCTTTATTCAGCAATTTTCTAAATTTTTTTCAGACATAGTTTTTAGCTTAAAAACAGGTTGTAATATAAAACAAACAATTGTCTCATGTATTAGACTTTTGAACTATTCCTTGTAGTTTCAATCAGTAAACATAAGATCTATTAAAGGCATGGCATAGCACCATTACACCAACATATTTGGAAATGAAAATACTTTAGCATATCCCCAAGTTTTAGTGTGCTGATTTTTGTTGTTGTAAGATTCCCATGTTTTGTAAATTATAGTGGTAAAGAAATTGATTGTAAGTTTTGTAACTATAAGACTGCTGACATTTGTATGCCCTAATTTCAAATGAACAACTTTGAATAGTCAATATCATCAATAACATTGCTTGTTTTAGGTGGTCGTCTGGTTTACCTGCACACTAAAAAGGTTGGATCCATCCCAAAATGTGGTGACACCAAAAAAAAGTTGTTCGGAATCAAGCCTGCTCGACCCAAGGAGCTGATGTCGATGTCCAAGCGGCAGAAGAGAGTGACACGTGCTTATGGAGGTTGCCTCTCCTCTGGAGCTGTCAGGAGTAGAATTATCCGAGCGTTCCTCGTCGAAGAACAGAAGATCGTTGTGAAAGTTCTCAAAGCTCAGTCCAAGAAATAAAGTTAAACCAACCTGAAGTCTTGTCTGTTTTGTGAGTAATGTTCAATAAGATTTGGATTAGGATTTGCGGAACCAGGTTTAGTGGGATATTGATTACCACGTTTTAACAGGCGGCAAAATTGTTTGATGTTTGTTAACATTTTCACTTTTGTCAATGAAAAAATACAAACTAGTACTTGTGTGTGAAGCAGTTTTGTCAGTCTGATGATGACAACTGCATTTGTCGAAATGTAGAGAAAGTGTTTTGCACACAAGCGCTCGCTTGCATCTTGTTGAGGCTTTTTAGAACCATGAATTACTTTACATCTGGTAAATTTGGTTTTTGCACTGATTTTCAACAGAACACAAATTCACTGAGCAGATATGACTTAACTGATGTGAGAATCACATCTAATGGATCATTATGAAAAATTTTGATCAAGTAAGGTAGAATATTTTGAAACAAAATTTGGTTTGCATCAAGAGTATTATGGGCACAAATATTTACTAACAAATGCAAGTGTTATATCAAATTTCTTTTTTGCCCATAAATCCTAATCAATTAAATGAAACATAAACAGGAATGATTACAAAAACCTCATGGTTGAAAATACGTCAAGATAATAACCATAAATTGGATCTTAAAGAAATAATGTAAACCTAGATTTTTTAGGACGATTACAAATGTTGTTCATATTTGTATTACATGAACCTTTTGTTAAACTTTAAGCAGAACAGCAACATTGTTGAAATCAAAAACAGACTCTTAGTATTCTCCAGAGTCTGGGTACTTAAAGGAAATCATTCTGGTTTATTAAGAGGCTGAAAAAGTGTACTTTTTGACAAAATAGCAAAAACATGGCAAAAATGACCTAAAACCATTCCCAAAATTTCCTGCTCAAAAACAAAATTCCGCAATATTGCTATAATTATAAAAAATCGGCTTCAAAGATTCAACTTCAGGAGTCAGAGTCAGATAACAAAAATTTTGACTCTTACTCCTAGTAGTCATGGAAACCTACTCCACCCTAAACCACAGACTCCCTACGACTCTCCAACCCTGATCGAGAACGGGTTTGGGAGATAGCCAAACTTATTAACATCCGGCTAAAGTGGATATTTTTGTGTTGCCAATCAATATGCCGCTATTGCAGCAGGGAAGTTTCCATTTCAGTAGTACCCCAAAGTTTTTGTTTCTTGTCAGTTCTGACACAATGAAAAGGAATAAAGAATAACACCAAATGTAAAAGCAAAAAAACAAACTGTGAAGTAAACAAGAAAGGATTGCTGAACTGGTTTAGTATGCTTCTGATAAATTTAGTATTGAGCAAAACATGGGGAAGCAAACAAGGTAATGAAAGAATATCAAAAACCGAACATTTACGGCACGACTTGAACAAATCCAAGCAAACAAACATGCCAAGCAGGTATCGGATGATGTACACATTATATAGTTGACTGCACAAAGCTGGTTTAGGCCTCAAATCCTGAACGTTGAACGGCCTGTAATTGTTGATGCGGTTTAGTAAAACTTTGGGTCATTCGGGATTNTACACATTATATAGTTGACTGCACAAAGCTGGTTTAGGCCTCAAATCCTGAACGTTGAACGGCCTGTAATTGTTGATGCGGTTTAGTAAAACTTTGGGTCATTCGGGATTTTGTCTGTGTGAAACAATACATGTGTTGGGTGTTACTTCGTTTCTCAGGTGCAACGGGGTTGTGTAACGTCACGCCCATCTGTCCCGTCGAGAAGGTGTAGTTGTAAGGTCAACCGCTTTTGTGTGCAGATTCTGACCACAAATAACATCATTTGTGTGTCTAAAGTAAAAAAAATAGTATTGCAATGTTTTATCATGTCCATTGCTACAGTTACAGTGAAACCACGCTCGAAACTAAGTAAACAGAGGAAATTGTCGAACCTGCCTTTGTTGAACATTAACGATCTCACCAGGCTTTAAAGTTGATTGTAGACAGACTGCTGTACATTAGCAGATCGTTGTTGGACTTCTGTGGTTACCTCGCAAGGGTTTTGTAGCACTCGCAAGTTATATAGAGCGGGTCGTGAGAGTAAGGTGGGGTTTAGATTGTTCCGAGCCCCGACAACTACGGAGGGATCCATGTCCTAAGGAGTGTTAAAAAGAAGTGCTTACATATATATTGAAAACTCCTGTAGCTTATTTTAATGTATTCATTGATATGATCTTCAAATGGGCATTTGTTGAAGTTAAACGATGTAGCTGCAGTGCGTTCATCCTCGAAACTTTTTAATTGTGCCCTGAACGTTTCTGCGCCTCATAACGTTTTAACTTTGCGCAGCTATTTCCGGCTTTGATTTGCCTGGTGATTGGTTTACTGTTACACTGTTGTTTTTTCACCAAGCAAAGTAAACTCGACTGAACGTACAGTTGATCACTAATTAACCCGCATTTTGTTTCCAAAGCACTTTTGCAAATATTGGGGGTCTTAAATTGGTTTGAACCGCATTAAAAGTTTTTTTCTTGTAGGTAAGGCGAAAGCAGACTGGTTAACTTGACCCATCATGGTGGTGGCTGTCCAATGTGGTGCAGCGAAGATAAAGTTACAAAGTTGTCTGTAGTCGCTTTCCGGTTGAATAATCGGCGGAAAATCACCGAAACTAATGAAAACGACAACCCTAGACAGATGCTGTCGGGTTTAAACAACTTATCACACACAAAAAGCTTTGAAAAGTTGATAGATTGTGCAAATAGGGAAAGGGCGCGTAGAGAATAACAAATCTTCATGTAGCACGTGTCAGCCTCTCTGGTTATTTGCTGTTGTTTGGGTTTATTGCATTGATGAACGTAGAGTTTTACCTGGTTGAGTGAAGGTTGCTTGTTGGTGGTAAAAAACGACAGGAAAGCATAAAAACAGTCACAAATTTAGCATTCTTGGTTGTGTAGGTCGGTTGAAGGGTCAGCTGGGGGTGAAAGATCAGAGTTTAGATTCTACTGTAGTAATTTAAAGAGAATTAGAAGAATCGTTATTCAGTCAATAAGGAGCATCAGTAGATAGGAAAATTGTATTTGTTCTTTTCCATGCTTTTCTGTTACACTTTCATGTATTT